>JAVQJL010030722.1:0-15324 GCA_036024295.1 Nannoperca obscura | reverse complement strand
GCATCCACAATGGCATCACACAACTGGCGAAATATCTCCCGAGCAGTGGTCTGGCCATGCACTGGAATCACTGTGAGCAACTCCTCCATCACTTCAACATTGTCCTCAACACCACGGACAGAGCGACTGAGTGTGCATGGACATGTTTAGCTTTCTCACACAGTTGGTCATAAATGTTCCCGACAGGTCAGACATGCGCTCTGCCACTGTGTTGGCTGAAAGGCTGATGTTGCTGAACTGACCCTTCTTTTCCAGACAGACTGTACTTGCAGCGTGTGACATGCACTTGTTGATGAACTCGCCGTCTTTGAATGGCTTTCCTGCTTTAGCAATCATCTCACTCACCACGCAGCTAGCTTCCACTGCTGCATCACTCTCTTTGTTTCTTTCTTTCTTGAAAACATCTTGTTGCCTCAGTAGACATGTTGTAAGTTTGGCGACCCGGGCCTCTCGCTCATCTGAGCCGCGAGTTTGAGACCCCTGCTCTAAACCATCATGCCATCTGACTGGCACACAGTACTGGGGTGTCTGATTTTCTCCACACGAGTGCATACGGCTGCCTCCTGTTGAACGCACATAGGCACAAGTGTCTGACTAAACACTCGACCGAGCCACAAAGTGAGCAGCACAGAAAGTGTCTTTGCAGAACTGGATTCTGAATGCCAAACGAAAACCACTAAAAGAGTCTTTGTCTTAATATAAGGGTTATGACCTTCGACGGCTGCATTTAAAGACCAGTCACAGGGACATTTTTCACTGCAACACCACGAGTGGCCACTGGAAAAAGATTGAAAGCGAGGCTGAGCAGTGGCGCCGGATCCAGTTCTTATAATATACCCATGATGTTGGAGGATTCAGCTGCTGTGTCCTTCGAGGCCGAGCAGGATCACACTTTTAAAAGTAAATGTTGGGTTTCAACTTACCGAATAGCTTAAGTTTAAAAAACCAGAGGCTTTAAAAGCCTCAGACCTCATCTGCAGCTGTAAAGGTTGCTACAGGCGACAGGAGTGAAACAAACACTAATTCTCCGTAGACCGGACCCTCTCATTTAACAACGCTCGGTTTGGCCTTCGCGGCCTATGAAGGATGCATCCTATGTGTTTTACCACCACCCTTCATGTCCACATATCATGCTCTTTCACTGTTGGGCACAATTCCTATTTATAGGCCATTAAATTACATTTTCAAATGGTTTTGTTGAAGCTACATTATATTTATAAGGTAGAATATATGCAATATATCTACAATCACTTCAGAGCCACCTGTCAAGCCTTTACAGGGGTCACTATTCTATAATGGTGATATTTAAAAGAGTATTTCTTTAAGCTAGCAAACGTTCAATATGTGACAGTAAACCTGCTCCAACTGTGTCATTTTCTCTTTTAGAGTCTCCGTCACAGCACAGCACAGCCCAGCCCAGCACAGCACAGCACAGCACAGCACAGGCTATTCTGTCAAACAAGTGTGGCCCCTGTCAGGTACGACATGGAGTTGGCTACATCCAGCACAAGCTGAGGGGAAGAGATGGAGTCAATGTTTTTTTTGATTGATGATGCTGACAACAGCTATTGGCAAGTTGGTGCGCCAGATGCTCTGGAGGCACTTAGAGTTTTCCTGCGGGGCTTCAGATCTCCTTGTGTCGGATGAAGAAGACCCCCCCGACAATACGTTCAGTTCCAGTAGACCTGAAGGACATAGGCTGAATATGTTGGAGGTTCATATGCACAGTCCTGCCTTCTAGCCTCTGTCTGATTTGATTTGATTTGTGCACACATTAGCCAGCTGCAGGTCAACCTGTTTGTCCCAAAGGAGAATGCATAGTGCCCTACTTTTATTTCCCCCCCCCGGAGGGACCAGGATCTTCCTTTGGGAATAGATGTGCTACCACATGAGTAGCCACAGGTTCTGTTCTAAGCACCAACTCTTTCACACTAACAGGAGTGAGGGAGAGGACTTTTCATTGATACTGATAGCCCCAATGTGGGCAAGGAGCCATTTGTTAATGGAGATTGTTCTGTTCGTCTGGAGCCAGCCGTGGCCCTTTCTGCTGCACCGGGACCTGGCCCCCCCGAGAGGAGATATTTCATTATTCCCCTCCCCTCATAAGCCTGGCCCGTGATAGGTTTAATTTGACTGCAGTGGGGCTCGTTCGTGTCATTGGCACTATTTAAAGACCAGGGACCACAATGCATCTGTAAATGCAGGTTTTTGAACTGTGGTGTGGAAAATTAGAAAGATCATTTAAATGCTCTGTGACAGCAATTCTCATTTTCTTCGGGAAATGTTGGATATGGATGAGTCTTTTTCCATAATTCATACCCAGTCACACGCGTCACACCCATGCCAGGACTCTATCTGAATGGGTCAATACGTCCTCCGACCCTCTAACTTTATTTGATAATTGTGTAATGTAGTTCTGTGCAGTTCTGTGGTGTAGAAGTGACGTCTGTGGAGCTACACTGCAGACCGGAGTCTGCTAAAGATGACAGGCAGAGGTTAACATGGGGCTGCAGCTTTGTCTGAATGTGTTCATCGGGGATTGAACTGTATGAAAGGTATCAGTGGTGTGGATCCTGCAGATCTGAGGGGGTCCACACCTTCAGTGGGACAGAGGCAGCTTAAGGTTACATTTGCAGTAACCCCTGTTCTCTGAGTGCATAATAAAGACGTCTCACCTGGCCATCCTTTTTATGTAAAGCAAGGAAGAAGTGGACTTATCTCATCAATCTCTTTAACGAGGGAGGCGATTGGTTCTGCCCTGATGACATCATAAGTGATGACATCATGGCTGGAGAAATGACTTTGAGGCTCCTGACAATAACGCTGAGAGAGCGCTCCCCTTAATAACTATAAGTTGGCTCATATGATCACAGTGTGCCGGGCAGCATGCCAGGCATTCCTCCGCTCCCTCCACCCCCCACCTCCACCCCCATCATAATACTGCTCTACTCAAGACAGGCAGACCTTTAGACCAGTACAAGCCCTTTCAAACATGCTGTTTGTACAGTCTGAAAATGCTCCTATCTGACAGGAGGGAGGTTTGTATCATCACGTTTCTTAGTACTTTATGAAACTTGACATCCCAGCCGCTGCCAGGTGTGCACAGGTGTAAAAATGGGCAGAGTGGTCCTCAGCTTTTCTCAGCTTCATTCCTCACATTCCTACTTGGATTACTGTGTTCACCACTGAAGCACACTTAATCACGCCTTTGTTGACAGCGATGGAGGTGGCACGCTTTCAGGAGAGAGATGGCGGGTGTGTGCGACTCAAAGAAAGTTCAAGTTCTGAACAACGTCCATAGAACCATTTCTGAATGTAACTCTCACATCTAGCATTAAACTCACACCCGAGACCAGACCTGTTTTACCCATAAATGCAGTATTTCAACCTCTGCTGCCTTTGTATCGATCTCTGAGTACCAAGGACTACAGCTGCTTTATCATTCAAGGTAGCTGCTCGAGAGCACATGAGCTGAGTTCTCCATTGTGGAGCATCTGCATCATCTGACCTTCTCCTTAAAAATCACATGCCCGCATTTATCCAGGTGTTTATGAGTGTGATTGATCATTATCCACATGCCCCACTGTGTGTAACGTGTCACGGTGCCTTTAGGTGAACGTGTGTTGGTGTCTGCAGTTTGTCAGCATGAATTAAATGTATCAAGGAACATTGAAATTATATACATACTAATTACACATGAATTATGTCTGTGTGGGGATTTGTGGTATTTATTTGTTTACATTTTGTAGGTTGGAGGGTAAACATACACATATTTGTTCATGTCTTATTCTACACTAACTTTTCCTTCCTGATTAAACTGATTTACAGGATCTATTTTACCACTATGTTGGCTACCCAGCTCTCACTGCCTAGTTGTTAAACGTGTTGAATGTTAAGAAGTGTGTGACCTACAGCTACAGGACATAGATCCTATGTTTAACTCACTATTTGAGGAAATAGCCCCCGTGTATCCTACTGATGGTGAGGTCTGAAGATTATTACCGGGAAACCGTTGCTGTTAAATTTCTTTGATGTAATTTCAGCACCAATACAAAATTCCATTCACCTCCTTTGTATTGGGGTGAAGGCAGAAATCTCAGAGGCATATATTTTAAAAATAAAAATAAATCTCATTACACGGCTAGATACCACAAGAGGTAAGTGGAAAATATGTAATTTGGGTGAGTTGAAACTTTAACTGATTGCAAAGTTTTAACTGTGGGATCAAAGCCATGTTCTCGTTGTTAAACCATTTCACTTGAAAGCCATTGTCGGATGTATGTGGCTATTTCTCATTTTTATTATTTATGTTGTGTGAAAAAACTGTGTCCTGTTTATATTGCAATGTTAGTTTTATACTGCAACTTCATATATATATATATTTTATGGGCTTACATTACTACATTTTTCATTTTGAGACAACTTGACATTGATTTATATTCTATCTATTGATTATGTGTCAGTTTATGGGTTAAATGGAATATGCTCAAATCCCACACGGGCAACAATGTTCAAACTAGTGTCAGGGCTGTCAACGTCTATTATCTTTTATGTGAACTTAATAAAGACCCTCCGGATAATCAGAATCCAGCAATCTCACAGCCGATGGTATAAAGATCAGAAAAGAGTTTATTGTAATCTTTAGTATTTTATATAATCTACATTGCATGGGATGTGCTGGGTTCTGTATTTTGAACAGAATACATATTTAGGTCACTGACTTTGGTTTTGATGAGTAATGACTGACGACTGTAATCGCCGATTAAAACATACTGTACCTTAAGTCAGCTTCTGTGGCCAATAGAACTACAAAGATTGTAATTTCCATCTTCCAGTAGGATGCATTTAGCTTTTTGATGGGCTGTTATTTGTGTCATATCCATTCATCTCCAGTTGAGGGCAGCAACACTGTGCAGGCGCATCTAATCTCCTTCAAATCAAGAAGCAGAGAAAGAAGTGGAGGTTTGACAATGAAGAAGTTTGTTGTAAAAGAAGAAGAATGCAACCTTCAGGTGCACCTTGTAAGATGCTGATTTCGAGATGAGGAGGGGTTGTGCGCTTCAAGCCTTTGCCAGCAATAGTAAAACAGGATTCTTCTTCTTTTGTCTGTTAGTTCGTTAAATATATTTTTGCTGAATGGAGGAAAAAGTCTGCAGATGTATATTTGGTCAGGGCTATCACATGGATTTGTAGTCCACCTGAAATAATACTTACCCCCTTCAATAAAACTCCACCTTTCACTGCCACGGTGCGTTAGATATTGAAGTTAAAGAAACATCCTCATACTGTGTAAACAGACAATGCGATTCTAAGTCACTATAGTTTAACTTCGCTTGTTTATCTGGTGCGTCGTGGCATTTATACGTTTGACAGCCTTAAAAAAACCCTCATCCATGGTTGGTTCACGTAAACGTGCCTTGAATTGCGATATTCCCGGTGGTCCCTGAAGGCATCCGCAGAGGATGAAGGAACCCTGGCAACGCTGTCACAAAGCTAACGTTATCCGTGTACTGCCTGTGAATGCATCAGCTTTGTCAACATGCACTTAAGTGTTTATCTGGGCTGTCTACAATTTGATTTTAACTTTGTAGCTTCCCCAAAAGCGTGTTAACGAATTCATAATGGAGTTTTTTAACGAGCCGAGCTAGCTAGCTTAGCTAGCAGGCGCTTTCTTCGTCGTAGCCACAATCAGTTGACCAGCTAACCAGAACGACTTGTTGTTGTTAGCTTAAGCTGGGTCGGTGATTATGGCGATTGTGTCTGGTTCCTGTGCTATGGTTAACGGGTCTAGAAATGGGCCGTCCGTGTCCGCTACACCCTCTGGATCCGTTGGACAATCTCAGCCCATGATAGCGGTATGGGAATGGCAGGATGACCTGGGCTATTGGCGGCCTTACAGCGGCCAAGTGAGCGCCTACATCGAGCGGTGTCTGGCTCCGCGGGGCCAAAGAGGAGGAGGACCCGGCTCAACGAGCATCTGCCTCGGACAATCAGACCCCAGCCTGTCGCCGTATCTCATTGACATACCAAGCTTGAAACAGTTTCGGCAGGACACAGGTGAGCCACGTACATTTTATTACTTCCATCTTAACGTATCGTTACCATTTTTAATGTTGTTGTGCCTCGAAACCTATCATTCACCAGGCCATGCTAACAGACTTCGCTAGCTATTTAGCCTTAGCTTACAGGCTCGCTGTTGTTTTGATGTGTGTTTACATGGCTGCTAACTAAGATCAGGACCCTGGATGAAGTTAGAAGATGAAATGCTTTTTGTGGAATCTCACGTTAGCTAACTTGTTTATATAACCTTGCTATAAAGTCGTCGGTGACATTGTTGACGCTTGTAGCATTAGCATTGTTGGGCGTTGAGCTCAGCTAGTTCGTGCTAACCAGTTTGAATAAAGGGCAACAGAGCTTATAAATGAACAATGACAGTTGTTTTAACAGAAGTAAAGCAGTAAACAGTGTTGAGACGTGTGAGGCTGCAGCGTTAGTCAAATGAACCAAGGATTGTGATATTGACAATACTGACTTCTCTAAAAACACTTATTAACTGTGAGAATTCAACTTTTCTCTGTAGTTTAAGATTTTGGTTGAACATGTGGATGTATATCTACATGTAAAGCTTACAAAGTTTATTTATTGAAAGTCATCTTTTTTTATTTCCAGGAAAGACGCGGTCAGTACGTCGGTCCCTGTTTGCCCAGTCCTCAGGCCTCGGCAGTGGTGTTTACTGGGAATGGGCCAACGACGAAGGAGGATGGACCCCGTATGAGACCCGAACCTCTATCCTCCTGGAGCACAGCTATCAGGCCCGCCAAGGCACGGCAGACCTGGGCCCGCATGGATACAATTACATAGTGGATCTCACCT
Organism: Nannoperca obscura; assembly: GCA_036024295.1. Lineage (NCBI taxonomy): Eukaryota > Metazoa > Chordata > Actinopteri > Centrarchiformes > Percichthyidae > Nannoperca > Nannoperca obscura. Next base: position 8,451 of record JAVQJL010030722.1, on the reverse strand, counting down.
CTCTAGCCCAAGTTAACAAATCCTCTGGCTTCAGACGGCAGGTCCGGCGGCAGTGTAACCTCCCCTACCCACTGGCATCCTCTGGCCCCCCAGCCATCCCCTCGGGCCCCGCCTGCTCATGCCAGCAGTGTTTGAGCCACAGCAGCACAGGACCCATGCCCAGCCGTTCACGCCATTCCTTTTCATCAGGCAGCCTGAACCGGCCCAGCCTCCAAGGGACAGGAAGGGCTGTGCCCGCTCACCCCACTTCTGTCTACTCACCATACCCCAGGAGACCCCTCTCTGTGGGGGGGATGTCCTGGGGCAGCCACTGGCCTCCGCCGCCCTCTGGTAGTCAACTGTCTGCACCGCTTCTGACCAGCTCTACCAGTGCCAATGGGTTAAGGTTGGTGTCTGATCTGTGTGTTGGATTGTGGTGTGGTTAATGCAGACAGGAAGGTCTGTGCTGGGATCCATGTCATGGGCTCCTCTCCACCCTTTCCTCCTCTTCTCCTTTGTCTTTCCTGTCTGTCTCCACTTTGACCTATCCTGAAAAACAGGAATGACAAAACACAAATCTGTAGCTGCAGCCTTGCAGTGGCATGTTTGTTTTGGCCTCATTCCTGGGACTCTTGTGTCATCCCCAGCCTTCCTGCTTTTTTTCCCCATAGATAGAAACTGCTCTCAAAGACGAATTGCTTACTTAGGTGCTATAATGAATACTCCGTTCACTTACACTTTCATTTTCTTTCACATTAAGTTTCATTTAGTGAATTCCCAAACACTGGAAATGAATACCAGGATAGTAATGCTCGATGCTCTCCACCTAACACACACTGGGGTCTGTGTTGTGAACTCATCCTCTTTATTTGAGCATTTATTGCTCACACTTCTCAGACATTACTCTACAAGGTGTGTATTAAGAATAGAAAACCACATGTATTATGTACCAGTAGAGTTCTCTTTGTATATTTATATTTGTTTTGACCCAGTGGCGTGTCAGTGTATTACTTTGAATAACATTTTTTAAATGCTACTTTATGCTAGTGCTAATACTCCCACAAAAATGTAAAAAATAAATAAATAAAGGTTGCAGGGCATTAATGCGGGTGCTGTTGAAGCCCTTATAGCCTTTATTAGAAGCACGGCATGCTGCCCACAGCTTCCTATGGGCCGCAGATTAGCTGATGTCAGAAGGGCTTCATAATATCAGTGACACATTTCCTCCTATTGTGTTGCAGGATCCTCTTATTTGACTCATAGGTGATCTGTGAGGGTAGAGAACCCACACAGTGACTGTTCTTTAAATGTTGTTTCACCAGTCTGCATTATTTCCAAGCTCTTCCCGTGACTCCCTGACGACACAAATACAGATCAGCATGAGTAACGGTGCTAAAACACCAAGAGTTGATTGGTTGATTTGGCAAAACATTTAAATAACTATGTTGGCAATTGACTAAACATTTAATTTATTAAGAAATAATGCCAAACATTTTCTGCACTTCATATTTTTGGACTCTTTGTCAGATGAAACAAGCTAAACCAAACTTTCATCTCTGGGAGTTTTGGTGCATTTCATGGGCTAAAATGTTAATTGAAAAAGAGCCGAACAGTTTAGTTAAAGGAACTAATGGTTTATTGCAGCTCCGTCATGCTGCCAGCACTGAGAATCGCTCATTGCTTTTCCTTGACAGCTGTTTTGCACAGTGAACACATATGTTGGCTGCATATTCGTCAACACATTGGGTGATTCAGGCGCCCTGGTCGCACGATGAACAGTCCATGTTAAGTTGTTGTTAATCAGCCTCAGAGCTGCCAGTCGTTTACTGACATGTTCAGTCTTTCAGGTGATTTGATTTTCTTGTCTTGACAAAGGTATTCGCAATGTCGCCGTAGTTAAATGTTGATTCTGTGAAGTGGATCAGCTGATCCTTGTTTTGTTCTGCCTGCTTGGTTCATCGTTGCTGTTTTTCACTGACTGAACGCTGCTGTCCCTGTTTCCTGTCCTGCAGTGTTCCTTCTATCTCTGTGCCGCTGAATGGATCCACCAGTGTCAGCTCTGCCCTGGCAGGTAAACGGGTCACTAACCACCCCCCCCGACTGTCACCTCTGCTCAGTCTGTTTTGCATTCAGAGAAATGTTTGTGGCTGATGTGCCTGTTTTTCCTTCTTCTCTGCAATTGTCTCGTGAGTGTCAGTCTGTTTAGGAACAGCGTGCCACACAATTCTGCAAGAAAGAGGTTCAAATAATAATAAATTACGCCCCAAACGTTAGAGTGGGGAGATTTATTCCCCTTTTCATGGTTTAAACCATCAGAGAGGGACTTCCATCCCACGAGAAACAGAAGTGATGTTATTCTGTTTGTTACAACATGTTATTGGCAGCCTTCACACGTTTCCCCACACTGTAAGAAACACGGAGCCCTTTTGGGCGTCAGAGCATGAATAACTTCAGTTCCACCTCACACTGGGGTTTGTATGATGCCTCAAGGCTAAACCACATAATGAATGGGACTGCTACTACAACTACTAGCTAATGGAGTTCATCTCCACAAGTGTATGAATACATGAATTCAGATGATTTTAATCCTGACAAACAACTTGAGTGTTTATGTTACTGCATTTCTTATAATGGCACAATGGAGCCAGCAGGCTCTGTCGTCACTGGCCTCACTGCTCAGTTCACATCAGTCAGTCCTGTATCTGCTTTAGGACCACATGGAAGTGGCCCAAATAGGAATGGAAAAGATAAGAAGAATAAAGAAAGTACAGTTTGGACAGTCTGAACGTAGCCTTATAGAAAGTTGAATGTGTTGCATGTGAGTTTATTACGTTTATAAATGTGAATTTTTTTATTCACAAACTTGTCAGGACAGAGGCGTTTACCCGTGACACACGCTGAACTTACTTTTAGACTGAACTATCCTAAGATACCCGACAAATGTGTATTTAGTATGTTCTCTCGTCACAGCGGTCTTTCCATGCTTCCTGTGCCACACTGATTCGTTCAGTCTTCTGCTCAATGCTTGCTTGCAGCGTCATGGAGATTGTCGCTCTCACAGCGCCTCCTCACAGATATTTAGATTCTTCTCAACAAGAGGAAACACAAAATCAAATCTGTTAGAAATAAAAAAAATGAAGATAAAATCAGCCCTCAATGTCCAATGCAAAGTCGTTCTTGTCATCTCATCACGTTTAAATAGCAATCGGGAGGATTTCCAGTCCCACCGGGGGGTAACATGGTGGAAGTATTTAGTATGCATATTTATCAGGTACATCAGTATTTTTTGTAAAGCAGAATATTGTGTTGGCTCAAGATGATGGGCAGCGTCCTGGAGTGAGAACGGAGGCAAAAAGAAGTTGGTTTGGAGTAAATCATGATTGAATTTGAGAATTCCACGTGTCATGTGACATTAAATTTCCACCTTTTTACTGACACTTGGTCACATATTTAATGCTTTTTAAATGTCCCTGCACTTGTGCAGTGTAATGCGATACATCAGCAGGCTGATGGACGGACGTGACTGAAAGCAAAGTGTGAAACTAAAAGTCAACTTATTTAAGTTACGTAATGTTCTTATTTAAACCCAAACCATCATCTTTTCTTAACGCAGTAGTGTTGTTTCCTAAACTTAAGTGCGTCTGTGTGAAACTTCCAGAGGCGTTACATGAGTGATGTGAGTAGAGCAACAGTCAAGTTTAGTCATTAATCACAGAGAGGTATGTGTGTGTGTGTGTGTGTGTCACACAGTGGAAACATCAGTTGCTGCTACATTTCTCATACCTTTGATTTGTTCCTTTCTACTCCTGCATATCTCCACTTGCTCTCAACCCTCACCTGCCCCGCCCCGCCCCCACCTCAACCCCACCCCGCTCCAGGCATGGCCTCCATTTTGATGTCAGCAGTGGGACTCGGCGTGCACTTCACCTCTGCCCCCCTCCCTCAGCAGCAGCAGCAGCCTCAGCCACCACAGCTACAGCAGCTACAGCAGCAGCAGCTACAGCAGCAGCAGCAGCCTGCTCCTTTCTCTCTTCCTCCTCCTCTCCTCCCCTCAGCCAGCAGGCCCAGCAAGCCCCACAGCAGCAGCAGCAGCAGCAGCAGCAGTTCAGTTAGGAGAGCAAAGAGGCAGCACAGGAGAGGTAGCTACCGAGCCACCAGCCCTTCCTCCACCTCTTTTTCTCCATCCTTCTCTTTTGGGTGCAGCTATCATGTCCGCAGGCTTGAGGAACATTTCACTCTGGATCAACTCACTTTCATTTGTCTTTATGTGTTTGGGGGGGTGTTTACACAACACTGCAACTGCTTTTTGTGCAACTGTCACGTAAGATAAGTCTGGCCAAATCATCAAAAGTGACTTTTAAAAATCCTCCTACCTTTGACTTGTCTAATGGAGCATCACTGTCTCTGCTGCTTCCCCCGCCGATTTCATTCCAGCTGTCGTCAATATCAGCTACATGACCTAGCATGAAGTCCTGCATCTTCTCACAGATGCAACGTGCAGCACTGTTTTATAAAAACATCCTGACCATCTTAACAGAAAACAAACACCTCAAGCTGTGTAAATCCAGCATTACAATCTTTGACATTTTAGCACGTCTAACTTTATGTGTTACAAACAGATGGGTAACAAACTGTAAAGGTTAAACCTGATTAAGATTTCAGAGAGATGCACTGACTGGTGTTCTGCAGGCTCAGGGTGGAGCGACTCTTTACTTTTACTTCGATTTGTCAGTTGCAGTTTGCAGTTAAACATCCCAGAAGCCACTGCTGCAGTATAGAGCTGCAACGATAAGACACTGAATCGATTTGTTAATTGACAGCAAAACAACAAACTCCATGTGTTGTGGAACATCGCGGCTCATTTGACTTGTCTTCCATGCTTTGTTTCGTATCTGTGCATTAAGCTTCATTTCATTTGTCTCTGCATCGTCAGGATGAGTCTTCCTCCACGCTGTGTCGGACACTTAACTTGAACACCTGCACTTTAAAGTAACAGGAAAAGAAGTTGGTGTTTTCTCAGCTCGGGAGAAAGTAGCCGACCTCAAAATCTGGAAGTCTTAAAACGCTTGAAAATGAATTTTTTGTTCGCTTTTTAATTCAGTTTCCTAAACAGACTTGACACTCGTGTGTGTGTGTGTCCGTGGGTGTGTGTGTGTACGCGTGGGTGTGTGTGTGCGTGTGTGTGTTCTGCATCCTGTGCATTTTAGGGTGTTTGATTAGCAGCAGTCTGGACTGTATTTGTCGGCTGCAGAGGCAGAAAGAGTCGAAATCCACAGTCAGTGTGTCATTTCATCTCCTCTCACCAGTCTCTTCTTGTTGTCTGGCTGTTTGTTGGACTTTCCGTCTTAGTGTCTGACCTGTTTTCAGCTCATTCATCACTTTGTGTTCTCTTTTAGCTTCGGCTCAGAGACCTGAGGAGGTGATTCAGCGCTACATGGAGGTCGTGGCCGGAGTACTGGATGAGGTAAATGTTTCTTTGTACAGGCAAATTAGTTTTGACACGTGATGCATGACATGTAAAGTGCAACACGGAGAAATGTAATTTTCAACACAGCACATTGATATATGGCCTTTAACTGGGAACTGTGTTGTTATTTAGGACTGTATTATCTGCATGGATCAACTGTCCAATCCATCCGGCTACGAGCCCTCGTCCTCAGAGGAGGGAGGCCAGAGCATCCTGCCAGACACTGTGGGGAAATTCATCAAATGTGGACACACCCTGCATATGCTCTGCATGCTGGCCATGTACAACAACGGCACAAAGGTACAGAACCCGCAGGCTGCGTGGCAAACTGCTTATTTCTTCAGTGTGTGGACAGATTGTTGGCGACGTTGCGTTGTGATGTCGTGCTGTTACATGTAGACGAGGAGATCGAGATCAATGTCACGTCTGTGTGTTAAGTACAGAGCCACAGGAGGCGCGTTAGCTTAGCTTAGCATAAAGACAAGGAGGAAACCGCCCCTGGTTGCCTGGTAACGTCGCGGCGATGACGAGGCAGAAAGTCGGTCGCTGTTCACTAAGAAATATTTATATTTAGTTATTTTAAGGATTAAACAAACAAACGAGCTACAACGTGTGCATTTGGGAACTTAAAAAGTGTCTGTGGACGTTTTGTAAACTTTTGACTTGCTGTTTCCCGTGCTGCCAGTCTTTATGCTAAGCTAACTGACACCATGAGAGCAGTATCAGTGTTGTCATCTTATGGCCCAGAAGAGCTGCCTCACACTCTCCTCTCATGTAAATCGGGTTTAAACACAGAACACAATGCAAACTGCTGAAGTGTAGATGTTCCAGGTTCTTGGTACTGGAACAAACTGCAAACTGCCCTCCAGCTGGACTTGTTCATTCCCCTCGATGATTTTAAAGCTTTATTGGCTGATGTTTTGTGTTTTTTTAAGTATATAAATATCAGTACCAGAAGGCATGTATACAAGCAGCAGTGCAGTACTGGTTGATGGGACCAGAGGGAACCGAAGTCTCATCAGTGGATCGATGAATATTTGATCAGCTCATACCTGGTTTGTATTGATCGTCCCAGTTGAAAAGGCTCTCTGGCTGTGTTTTGTCGTCAGGACGGCAGTCTGCAGTGCCCCTCGTGTAAGACAATCTACGGAGAGAAGACGGGCACTCAGCCCAAAGGCAAGATGGAAATTTACAGCATCGCCCAGTCGCTGCCAGGCCACCCAGACTGCGGCACCATCCAGATCATCTACAGCATCCCACCTGGCCTACAGGTACGTGCACTGAGCCGGCACGGGCAACACTGTCTCAGATACTGGCCCAGTGGGCAGATCCAGGAACAGCCTCAATGTCAGTCCAGTTCAGTCTTTATTGTCCTGCACGGGATATTCCACTTAAATAGACTCCTTCAGTTTGACTCAATATCAGATAAAAGAGTGACGGATACACAAGCTGCATGAATGTGGCTTTTAAATTCTGCTTTAATGGAACTCTATCTTGTATCCTGTTCTAGCAGGACGAGTCTCAGAGCTTAATATCTTTTGTAAAAGATGACAGACTGATGTTCAGGCCGGCCGGTGGAGGAGCGTGGTTCACAGTGACACCCTCCTTACGCTTACAGTCTTTTGGGAAACACCCACATTCCTTTGTGTCCTGCTGCAGAAATAAACTGCAGCAGAGAGCTGATCTGATTAGTATTGAGCTGCTCCTCTACTGTTAATCTCCAAAACACAGTTATTAGATTATGTGTTGTGTTCTAACTGATCTCTGGTATTAAACTGTTTCCATTCATCAGTCTGTTTTTTCCTCCTCCTCCTCCTCCTCCTCCTCCTCCACCAGGGCCCGGAGCATCCCAACCCAGGACAGCCATACAGCTGCAGAGGCTTCCCTCGCTTCTGTTTTCTGCCAGACAGCGACAAGGGCAGGAAGGTAAACCGCTGGGCCTGACTGTGCACTACAGACGCGTGTACAGAGAACAGAGATCAAACAACAAGCGTACACAAGGCCCACACTCCGGATATGGAACTCTGCATTTCATTAGTAACACATGAATAATGTTCAGGTCTCAGGGCTTCAGTGTGTGTCACCTGTGCTGCACCACAGGTACGAACAATCCATACACTCACATCATTACCAGAAAACCAGCCCCCCCACACCACAACACAAGGCTCTGCATAATGCTCCGTCAGGGTGGGGTCTTTCACTGTGATTCAATTAGGAACATTTCATGCAGCATTATAAGTTGTTTCCATGGTGAATCAGTAGCTCGTTACCGGCAGCCACACACTTTAGCTTCTATAAATAATCTGTGATGTAATCCACTGATGGGAAAGTGGACTAAATGATTCCAGTTGTAGTTTGTGTGCCGGGCCTCAGACTCTCCGTCTTCAGGGTCTTTGGTGTGATGCGCCTCCACCCCCTGTTCGGACACACGGTGCTGAACACGCCGCCTATCTGACGACATTAACTCACGTTGCATAATGACATGTCGGCTAAATGGTTTGTTTGCAGACTGTTCGATCAGTGTCTGTCTCTACTGGCAGCTGCCAGCGCTCTGTACATCCCACAGGCAACAGTGAGTCAGTGGAGTCTCAGCAGTAAAGCTGGCTCCGCCACTGCTTATGAAGCTTGAATAGGCTGTTTTCAATCAGCGGTGGATCCATTTGGCCTGGCAGCAACGCCAAGTCATGATATGTGTCTCATGTTTGTTGTGAAACAGGTTTGTAGCTGACGGTTACGGTAATTATCCATCAAGATTCTTTTCTCAGTTCAACTTTTGGTCCATTAAATGTCACAAAATAGTGGAAAAGTCTGGAACTAGAGGACGTTTCCTTGATTAACGACTTTATCTATTAATGGATTCATTTTCTGCAACAGTGATCGAATGTTTCCATGGAAACATAGCCTCTCAGTTTCACCAGCTCTGACTGTTGATGAGTCATTTAAATGAAATGCCTACAAACATGTAAATAAACTTAAAGTGTGTGTGTGTGTGTGTGTGTGTGTGT
>JAVQJL010030718.1:0-13726 GCA_036024295.1 Nannoperca obscura | reverse complement strand
GTTGGGTCTTTGTGTGTGTGGAAGTTGGTCTCGACCGGCTCCATGTGATTGAGTGCCCTGAGATAACTTTGTTATGATATGGCGCTATATAAATAAAATTGAATTGAATTGAATGTGTGTGGCATTGAGTCGTAGGCTTTCTTGTAGTCGATCCAGGTGGTGCACAGATTGGTGTGTCAGGTCTTACAGTCTCGAGGGACTGCTCTGTCTACCAGCAGCTGGTGCTTGGCTCCCCTGGTACCACTACCAATTCCTTTCTGGGAAAGGAATTGCGCCCTTCTGGGGGTCCTTCATGATCAGGACTCAGCTTATTGGTCTCGGTAATGGTCGCAGTAGGGATTGTCTGTAGTGCTGCATTTACATCTTTTAGGAGACTTTCAGAGGGTACTTCAGTTAGTCTTGCTAATCGACCACGAGGTTTACAGGTGTCCATCTTAGTTATGATCTTCAATCTCAGGTCAGCTGCTCTTATGTTAAGCCTCTGATGATGTTGATATCTCCCCGCTGACCTGTTGTCCTGGCTCCCCCTTGCCGTAGCATTGTTGTTGTTGTACCTCTTCAATCTCTAGTTGTGATAGCAGCTTCCGCTTGCAAATGTTGGAACACTGAGCTACTAGTTGCTTCTTGGTTAGTGTAGATGTTGGGTGCTTTCTTAACCCAGGCGACGTCCGAGCCGGTGTGGCTCTCGTATTTGTGTCTCTCATCATATGAGGTAGGCAGGTAGCGTTAAGGGCCTTGCCTCCTGTTCCAAAGTCAATGGTGTTACCTATTGAGCTATCAATATATGTGGGATTGAGTCCAAATAAACTACAGTTTGTATGTTCATGGTAATGAAGAAACATGTCACCCAGTGCAACAGTGATGTGTTTTTAATAGTTTTTGGACAACAACAGAGCTTTATAGCACAGAGGAAGAAGATACATCAGACCTTGGATACACAAATAATACTTGTTACTAAATACATTATTATTTGTTGACAAGATAGATAAAGAATATAAGTGCATCATCAGCATAATTTTCAACAAGATGTCACAACACAAAATGGTTGGGCAAACTATTCAAGAGTGTTGAAAATGCTTTGTCTTCATGAGATAATTTATACTTGTGGTTCATTTGCTTCATTGATAATTGAAGTCATATTTCAAAGACTTGGCCACCAGTCTGGGATCTTGCCAATCATATAAGCTCCAGGAGCCTCTGCTGACATTCAGTTGCCTTTTCACATTTTCACTGGGGATTTGAAATAATAAATCCCGTGACTTCATTGACCCCAGCCTCCCACAGGAGCACCAAAGGCACATTAGGACACCCTGCCTGATTTCTATGCAAATCAATTATCAACAGCAAATACAGTATGCAAATGTGTTCACACACATGCACACACAGATTTTTCAATGTGACCCTAAAATCCAGGGAATCCAGTTAAGATGAGCACATGGAGTTGGATATATACCCAGAGGTCACTGCTGGGGACTGCTTTTTCCAATATATCACTGTATATTCACTATCCCTCATCAGCCTGTTGAGCTATTTGATTATCGTCACTAACTCAACACTTGTGCACATTTAAAAAAACTTCAGAATTGATGAACATGGCTATTTTTTTCTTTGTACAACATACAGGTTTGTACAAAATACAGTTTTGATTTTGTGTGTGTAATTCAGAGTGACTGTCAGAAACTAATTTCAAATATGTGTCTCTTAGAGTCTATGCACGGTTTGTTTTTTCACACATGTTCTGATTTCTTGTGGGTGCTACTAATTGTTAAAAAAGCTAAACATCTCAAGGACAACACTTGTACTACCTTAACTGACAACGTTTTGGCCCTTCAACCTCCATTTTAGGACCTGTAATCTGACCCATTGGTGTATAACACTTTCTGCAGCGCCAGAACTTAGTGCTAAGTATTTCCTGCTGGGTATTAATAAATACTAATAGTAGTTAGGATGAGAAAGAATGCAATGTGTACAATCTTGATGCAGGTAGTTTCCCATTTGTTAGTCATGTAAAATGCATGTTCTCTCTCACTGAATGATATAATTAACCGTGTTCAGTAAGTTGACTAGCTAATGTTAGCATAGCAAGCCATGGCCAGTGTATGTAGAGCTTGAAATACTAGGGTCCTGTTTCTTTGGCTTCCTTATGGTCAGTAAACAACAGCAATAATCATAGAATTGGTAGTAGAAAAATTGTTGGTGTTGTTATGGTCAAAATGCTTCACCGTGGTAAAGAGTGAAAGCGATATATATGTCTATATGGTTAGCAAAGGTTGATGTGATAAGGTGGAGATAGAAAAAGGTAGGGATTCACTGATTCGATACTGCAGATCAGACACGCGTTCCATATTAAAAACTGTTCCTTTGCCACTGTCATTATAAAATTCCACCATTACTCATTATCATTCAGTCACAGCTGCTGACTCCACCACAGTAATCCCTGTCCTCATGCTACCTTTCTAAAAAACGATGCCAATCAGTTCCAGACAGTGATGTACACACATTTTAAATTTGGGGAAAAGAGAACTAGTCGGATCAGTACTCAGTATCAGCAGATACCCTGGTTGCATGTAATGACTACTGCACAGGCATTGTTGGAAAACCTTGCCGATACAATCGACACAATCTTCTTTGTTGTTCTTTTCATTGATAGGACTAGACTGGTGGAGCCGGCAGTGTATTGATTTACTAATGTCTGGTTACAGTAACATGAACAAGGCCAGTACAGACTGTTTTTGCCTTTACTGTGTCGTGTTTTCCTTTATAAAACATTGGTAATATGTCTTATGGATATTAATACAGGAGTCTTCCTAACTCCTTCAGAGAGGATTGTTAGAATCCAACCCATATGGGAAAAACATCAGAGTGAAGAGCTAGAAGGAGCATGAGAACCTATGGCAATCCCCAAGCTGCTAGATGCTGGCCCATTCACGCACACACACACACGCACATACACACACATAATAATTATAGATGGTACATTATTTTCTTATCAGAGTATATAAAAACTTGTGCACATATTGCAGTGCTTCAGAATGCTGTGTGCTGCTTGCTGAACTGGTTTCAAAAATAACATTGGTCTTCCAAGGATTTAACAGACTACAATTAGGGAAACTTTATATCTTGCCAATAAAAAAAAATACAATATGTAGTAGTAATTGGCAAAAAAATCTTAAGCTTTAGGAGGGGCTTTAACAAGAATGTAGAGTTTGAATAGAATTTTGAGGAGTGTTTTATTTTATATTTGTACATTATATTTAACCCTCACCTTGTCATCATGTCATCAGGGTGATCTCGGTTTCAGCTTGACACTACAAATGAACTCAAAGCCTGAGTCAACAGTTGAAGGTGTGGAGTTTGAAAGTCCTGGGCATTTATCAGACAGGAAGGAGCTATTGAAAGCAGCTACTGAGTTGTATTATGGGAAGTGTAGGATACAGCGATTTGGGAAGTGACAAAGGATTTTTTTTTGTCTGTGTCTCACAAGCACTTCCAACTTTATGGAGGTTTAATACTAAAACAGTGGAGTACCCCTTTAAAGGACCTGAACACTATTTTCTCAATTACCTTCTCACTATGAGTGATGGGATCTTACATGAATACACAATGTTCTGCCACAGATTTGGTTATTTTACAAGATATTTCTGTATTTGTGTTTGTGTTCTTCTCACTGGTTTGAAGTGTAGGACACATGTCATGTACCTCTGAATTAAGAATTAGCCATTGATGCATAACTGGACGTGCCAACACACCCAGGAGGCCACCTTGCAAAACAACTAAAATCAGACACAAAATAAGTTATTTGTAGACGTTTTTGTCTCTTTAAGTCTGGGTGCCATGCTTTTATGTAGGAGGGGTGGGGGTCTCAAAATCCATCCATGGATTGATGAAGCAGATTAGGACTTTTTTTTAACAATCGGACTTATAATAAATTATTTAATAATGGGTTCCCCCCAAGTTTTCATCTATATTGTTGCATATTTAGTCATACATATTTAAAGCGGCTATAATCAATACTTTTATAATAACAACATATCAAATGACTGGGAAAGGTACCGTTTGTAATGATGAACGTGCAGCAAATCACCACCTGAACCTGCAGCTTGGCTTTACTGAGCTTTATAGTTTATAGTTAGTCTCAGCTCCTTGTTCAAATCAGTTCAAATTAAAAATTCAATCAAAACAAAGTTTACAACTTTACTGTTTTGGTTCACTCACACCGTTCTCATGTTGCTTTCAGCAGCAGCAGAAAGCAGTTTTGATTGAAAAAGCTTTAAAAAGCCACTGTCCATTACCTGCTCAGCAGCAAACAGCAACAGACATAGTGGAGCATTTAGTAGCCAGATATTTCCCTCAGGAGCAGATAGAAAACCAGAAACAGGAGAGTGAATATTGAACATTCATCAGGGGGACACAAACACGATTCCAAATGAATGCTAATGTTGCTCCATAACTGCTGGATGTGTAAATAAGCAGTTGTTTGCTAACAAGTTTTCCATATGAACTTGTTTCTACTGCCCTCAGGTGGCCAAAAATTTGTTATGGCAGATTTAAGATTACTTGAGAAGTAAATAAAAACGTAAACATATTTCATTTTTAATCAAACTACTCTTTCTAAGCTAAAGAATGAACTTGAAATTTGAATCAGCACACCCACTGGTTTGCGTTTGCACTTGCATAACTGCCATCCAAAGAGAATTTTCAAACTTCAAGTCCTACTTCTTCTGACTTACATGTGTAACTACATTGGCGGTGTAGCTGTCAAAGCACTTGTACATACAGTAGTGCACAGCTGCTGCATGTCAGCTGCATGTGCTTCTTTTAATACTCCACCTGCATAGAAAAGGTGTTACACAAACATCATTGCAAATTCAACCTTCAACTCTATGCTATTTTATGCTTCTGATTCTTTCCCCTTAATATATCGGGGAAATCTCTGCAACCAGCTGGTCACATCGTGTCTTGATTCTTTGAAGGCATTTGACATTTGGTTCTCACACTGTGTTACAAGGTTCCTGTCACATAGCGTCTGTCCAGGTGGAGCAGCGTCTCCAGTGTGGAGGATGAAGTGGTGATGTTATCAGAGAGCGGTTGACAGTGCCAAGGGCTTGTGTATTGACCATGTAATCCCTGACAATAGACTGCCTTGATCTGGCATTGACACAGATTTACAGGTAATTACTGCTCCTCACCCAGCCACAGGGAGACATAAGGAAGAGAGACAGGTGTAACCCAGCCAACCCAACGTTTCACTGTCTCTCTTCAGAGTAGCAGTCGTGTGCACTTCCATCTAGGATTAAATTAGATCCTTATATGTCCCTAACCTTTGTCTTTGACTCACGTGTCACAGGGGTCTGACTACCTGTGTCACTCTGTTCAGCAACAGATTTCCAAAAAGGTCCAGTTGCACCTCTGTATGCAGTGGTCAATACCCTCAAACTTCTGATGACATGTTTATACCTTTTGTGCTTGAAAGATTACAGCGAAGGAAGTTTTGGTTGAACTTTGGCTGCAGACACAGGTCAGTGCAGCTCAGGTCGATCACTGTTGACCACAGTTTGAACTGAAAAAAATTATGAAAAATCAATTACTTGTGTTTAGAATTTCCAGAAGTGTACAATAACAAATTGGCCTCAAGTCAAGACCAGGTGTTAGTTGCATAAACTCTCTCTTGGCTAATCAATCTAATCAATGATATTACCTGTGGTGCTACTGTCTGTAACTGACAGCAGAGATGCAAGTCACTGGGGAAAGCTTCTTGTGTGCCAATGGTGTGCCCTCAGCTCCGCTCTCTTGCCCTGCAGGAACCCCCCCAAAACATGGGTGATCTGTTTTCAGATGTTTTTTTTCAGCTTCTGGGTGGGTCCTCTAGTTGCAGTTTTTTTCCGTTTTCATTTCTTTTTTGTGCTATATTCTTAAAACATTTCTGATTACCTTTCCAATTATTTCCTCCCATACTTGGAGTTGCTTCAGACTTCTGTTAAGTTGATTGAAATAACTGAATAACTCACTTTTTTCCACATTGTAGTCCTCCAGCTGACAGATTGCTCTGCTCAAAAAGCCCTAGAAGAACCTTACATTTCAAAAGGCGTTTAGGTTGGTGGATGAATTTCTAGATAATTTGGCATGTGAGGTAAAGTGAATGCAATCTTTTTACAGTGAGCTGGGTGATGAATGGAAGCTCAGGCAGGAAGTGCAGGAGCAGCAGAAGGACTTTACATGTATGATATACAATCAAGCATGTGAGAGTCATCCTGGTAAGGAACACGATGCTCAAGAAGATGGTGGGAGAACACAAGAACCTCAGCAGCAAGTTGAGTCGATTTAGCTCGCCTTCGCAAATCTCACTTATCCCACACATCCAGCAGGTGAGATATAGAGTGGCCTGTCTTCTGGAGGCCTAAACCACATGATGAGGGTCAGGGGTGGGAGAAAAAAGAGACAGGGATTTTGGAGCCTATCTGGTGTTCTGAACCAATTGTGCCCCCATCTTTCAATGACCTGGTGGTGTTAGTGATGATGATGAGGGGGAGGAGGATGAGATGGAGATTGATGATGAGATGGATGATGATAATGATCAGAGAAACGGGGTTTTTGATGACTTTTGCTTTCAATTAGCTAGTATTATCAGATTGCCATCAATGTCAGATAGAGTGATTGCCATCCATTTAATAACCTTGCACATTGATATAAGAGATTAAACTAGTTTCATTTGGCTACTGCAGGAAACTATTGTGAAACAAAATAGCAAAACTTATATTGTATGAGCATAAGATTTGTTATTTATTAACAATTAATTAATAATTATTTATTTGTTTTAAATTAACTTGATTCTTTGATTGATTAATAATGACCTCTATGAGCAACTCATTCAGTAATACTGTCTTGATGGCCTAATTGTACACCTTTTATAAATTTAAAGTTCAGTCTGACCCTGTCTTGCCAGTCTTGTCAGGCAATCAGGCTTCTGTTTCTAGCCTTCCAGCCCCTAAAAAGCTTTCACCACTGAAGAGAGTGTGATTAGACTGAGGTAGATAAGGGCCCCGGCTGCCCGAGGAGTTGACCTGGGTGGGAATGCAGCTGAAGGCAGCACAACACAAGATGACTAGCTTTAACGAACCTCTGCAGCCTCTCCCACTGCCCCAATCCTGGGCCTGTCCGATAGCTCATCACAGGCTGATCATTCCACTCCAGCAGCTAATAGCTCCATCGGGCTTCTTCTAGCCCTTCTCCCCTGTCTGAACTCAGTCATCTCTTCCCCAACCTCCCATGATGGACATGAAATAAATCTGCCGTGATGGTGGTGGAGGCAGAATGTGCCAGTCTTGATTTGATTCATTGATTACCTCAGTCCCAAGTTGACCGAAAGCTTATTGTTCCAGGTGGTGGTGGTGGTGTAGGGGAGGCTAAAAACCTGGTACAGTGATCAGTTTCATAATCAGCATGTTTTCTGCGTTTGGGAAAAGTAATGGGGTCCCTCAGCACCAACATTTCTTTCTTCACACTTTAAAGCAGTATGTATGTCCTTGAAATACTAAAACCTAGTTTCAGATGAGGTGTAGACTGTATTCCCTTAATATTTGCTTTCAAATAGTAATTAAGCTACTATTCTTTTAAATTAAATTTGATGCTATAAAAAGGGGGTGAGACGTCATGATTGACAACTGTGAGTGTGCTCGCGATTGGTTCAGACGGGTGTATGGGCAGGAACTCGATACAGCGATACACTCGCTACACTGCAGATCACTACTGCTCAGACTCTGGCTCCAAATTACGTCACCAGCGCAACATGGCAGCTCCTGTATCTGCGGTATTTATGCTTAATTTTTGTACAGTGGGAGAAAGTGGAGAAGTATCCATCTTTATAAACAGCATATGGTCTCTACCAACTCCTGAGGGAAATAGTTCTTTAGCTGCTAAATGCTCTGAAACGTTATCTTGCTATGAAGCTCTGTAAAGCAGAGGGGAGCTGCGGATTCAGACAATTATTCTTTGTAGGTTCATCACGACGAGAAACCTCTGTCATATTGTTATTTAATCATTGTTTTGTAACAAATATAGATCTTTAAATAAGACTGAATATTGGACTTACTTGTCAGGCAGCTTCTCCTGCTGCCCCATGTGGCCACTACTCCCATCCAGCACACACATACACTACAGACATATCCAGCCTCCATTCTGATCATTCTCATGGACCATCCTCACCTTCAGTATCTTAAGTGGTTTCTTTATTGAAACTAATTAACCAAATTCAGTTTTTATGATAGCCTGGCTTGCAAATGATTTCCTTTGTCTTTAATAAATAAATGAAAACATGTAAGATTAGCTCTTAGATTCTCATTATTTGTGTTGAAAGCTGGAGTCAAATGTTGGTATTTGAGAATAAAGGTAGAGGAAACAAGAGTTATGATTTTATAGAGACATATTATTATGCAAAACAGCATGTGCAACATTAAGATCTAAAATGTCATGGCTGTCATAATGTCATGCTGCACAAGCATATCTCTCAGCCAAATGCCACACTGAGACTTTGCATACTGATACAAAGAGTCAACAGCTGAATATGCTATTAGCTTCCTCATGAGCTAACAATGAGCAGGAACTGCTTCAGAAAAGATAAAAATAAACTAAATGTACAAAATTAATTATTAATGTCGACTCAAAAGTCGGGCTTCGCGCAACCTTCAGACAAAGACAAATGTGGAGAAATGACTGTAGGTGTGTGTGACAAACATTTGCATGTATTATGTATGAGCTTTTGTAGAACAGTGTCTGTGAGCATGGCAGGTGAGGTGTAGAGGGCATGTGGGGGTCTGAATGCCCCCAATGAGAGTATGGAGTTCTAGCCCCAAGCTGTAGCTGCTATAATTAATGATTCATCCCCGGGGCCCACCAGTGTACATCCTACACTGTGTCTGTAGCACTTGAGATTAGAGCCAGCGGAGATCACCTCAACCTCCTGCCGCCTCACCCTGACATAACTATGTTTGCTTTGAGATGAAAATAAAATCTCGGAGGGAGAAAAAGGAAGAAATGTGGTGCAGTCCTGCATGAGACATCATACCACCAATACATTATCACGTTAATGTCACAACAAAATAAAAGCAAACTTATTCATGTTGTGCTGCAATTTCTCGTCATATATAATACATTAAAAACATGCAATATTTGCATTAACTATAGCAAAACATTTTCACATAGCCACTTGCACAGCATTGTGTGGGGAGGACCAGGTGGAGCGGAGGGACAGAGCCAGGGGAGTTTCTGTAAGAAAAAACACCTGATGTGACACCGGATTCTGCCTTTTTTCCGACGGGAGGAGAGCTCAGAGTTTATTTTTAATCTTTTGAGATTAAAATGTGGATTTATCGCTCCCTTCTCAACCTGCAGCAGGAAGGGTATAGTCTCTCTTTGTCCATGTTGACCGCTGACTGGAGGGGAAATGTATTTTACTTTATGAACATACTGGGAGGATAATGGGAAAAGACGAGAGCCTGGAGGGAAATAACAGAAATTAGACACAGTCGGTGCCTGCCATTGCTCACTAGGAGCTATTTCTTGATCTGCCGAGGGACCAAAATCCATGTAATGTAATTATTAGCTTGCTAGCTATCCTGCAAACGCTAACTACCTAAAACACAAGTAGCTAAAGTTTGATGGTTTCAATTGAATGGGAATGCCTTGCACTCTGCCATCTCACTTTTACAATGCTGTGTGGGAGGTCACTCACTTAGTGTCTTTATGAATGAGGGAAGGACTCACATGCACAGGCAAAGGTTGGTTATTCAACTAAGAAAATAAATCACAACCTACAATGTGGATCCTCAGTTGATGTTTTGATGTGAGTATAATGTAATACAATATAATAATAACATGAATATAAGGAAAACAACATGCACATGTATGACAAAAATGTCAGTACTGTTAAGAACAATTTGGCCCAGCACCCTCACAGATTTGATATGATGACAGTGGAGGGTGCACATTTGGATTCAGTCAGCATGACATTGTTTAACTTTGACAAAGGAGACCGCTGTTTGTTCCTGTTTCCTGTAGACAGTTTTGGGGTGTGTTCCAATACCCATACGACCACGCTGTCTAGTATAAAAAATACCAGGAATCCTTAATGCATTTGGTCGCATTTTGCATTATGAAAACCAGCATGTTTTTGTGGCTACTCGGACCCAGAACTGAGCCACTGAGAGTACAGACAGATGATAGCTCATTGACAGATGACAGCAGCCGCTGTGACATATGACACAATAATAAGAGGATGTAAATATAGGAATATGGATTATTTAAGTGAACAAAATTATTCTAAAGAAAATCAAAAACAACAAAAGGACATAACTATAAAAATGAAAATCATTTTACTGTTGTTAATGTAATAGCGCATGTTAGAATGTTTTACATTGTAGATTGCATCTTTTTACATCAAAGTAGCATGCCCCAATTGTATGTATACTTCACGCAACAGTATGTACTAAAAGTAAAAAGAAAAGTATGCGATTTTGGAAAAAGGGGAAATCAAACTTCACTACCTGATCTGTGTATGTGCTATCAGTAATTAAAATGATCTGGCCCAGTCTCCAGGTAGTTAATGCCTCAGTTCTAATTCACAAAAGCCTGTACAAGGATTGACTATTATCTACTATTTATTAGGCTGAAAACAATAACAAGAGGCACAGTAATGAGCCTTCAGCTTGCCTTCCACCAACATGGGCTCTAACATGGAATGGGTCTCATTCCAGTTTGTGCACCCAATTTTTAACCGTTTGGAGCATTTCAACCAAAAATAAATTCGTTCAGCACCAGAAAACAACCAGACCAAAAAATCAATAAACAGTGGGTTTTGTGAAGTAAGTGCGAACATCAGTGGGCGTGTCCTATTTAATCTTAATAAATAGGACATGCAGCCTGTCTATACCAGGGAACCACAGTCTCTAAATTTCACATCCCACTAATATCACATGCCTACCTCATTCAGTTGAATGAGCTGTCTCTGATTGACTCAGGAAAAAACTTTGTTTGATGGCATTGCACCATTCTATGATGCTCTTTGAAGCTGGAGCTTTTTCGATTTTGGAGTTAAAAGCCCGTTACATATGATTCTTGGCAAGAATGCCCTGACACTTTGAAGTTGCCTTTATCAAACAGAACATGAAAAGCCAATCTATTAGCATACTCTGATTCCTTTAGTGATGAGCAACATGATAAAAGCTGTTAGTCCCTCAAAAGAGAGCTGAAGCTGTGTCCACCTTATACAAATGTACCTTTATCCCAGCAATATTACATTAATTTGCAGTTTAGTCATTAGCTAGGGATCTTCTTTTAGATCATTTCATTACCCACGATGTGGTTTTAGATGGCTGAGAGGGAATGTAGCATGAAAAGCAAATAATCCAAACAGCTGAAATCTTCTTTTCAATTCAACAAAGACATACTCACATTTGACCTGCAATACAAAGACTCGGACTGGAAAGTAGGTACATAATTATACAAAATGTGATAGCATTAATGCAGATTATGGAGGAAGTGCTCTGGAACTTTGTTATTCACAGAGTCAAGTCCCCAATGTAACATAGAAAACCACAGATTTTCTTCTCTTATCCTCCACTTTTCACATGTAATATTGGCCATAACCATATCTCATAACAACACTTACCATGTGAATAGAGCACATAAATCAATAAAAGTAAATTCCACCTGTAATCTACCTTCAAACTGACCTATTCCTGTTTCTGCCTTCAAAAGATATTTGTGCATAAAGCAATTAAAGCGCCAGCACTTCAGTCTGCTCTCTGAACAAAGAGAGAGAGGGAGGTCCATGATTCTGTTTTCTCCATCAGCAGATATTAAAGACCTATTTCCTCTGTGTCCTCCTGGGTGTCTGCAGCCTTTCAGCTTGATAATTATAAAACTAATTCTCACCATGATAACAGAGAAAGCAGTTATGTTAAAGTTGGCACAGGTTGCTCTTTTTAAATACCTTTTTCTTTGGTTTAAACTTCGCTTTATGTTCATAAACACATTCTGAGCTTTATTTGGTTTCTCAAGTATAATATATATATATATATTTTAGAGACTCAAGGAACCACAAGGAACCTTGCATTCTGAGAGCGCAGTGCTCTGCTTGAGGATGAAGCTGTCATGATTTGCCCCTGGTCATCTGATCACAGAATTTGTCAGGACAGGACAAGGTCAGCATCACACACAATCTGAGCGTTGATTGAGTGGTATCCCTTCCTGTTATTCTCATTGTTCATTGGTCCCTTGATCCTGATGTGGGTTGTTAAAGCACTAACAAAATAATACTGCGACTCTTCTTATTGCTCTACTAACAGTAGATTTGTGCACTTGGTTGCCAGCGTGGTGCTGTCACTGAGACATCCAAGACTTAAGATTTAAGTGCAAAATTAAAGCTGCTATAATCACTTTATGAACAATGGTTTAAATGACAATATACATTTGAAAGGTGTCACCCTCATATATGCCTCTTTAAGCTCCTTTCTTTGGTTTTACGGCCTGCGACTTTACTGTTTTGGTTTACATCATTTTTGTTTCCGTTACATTTTCATTGAAAAAGCTACCTGTGCAGCACCATCCGGCACTCAAAGTTTACAACTACCTGGGGAACATCATGGAACATTTAGCTGCCAAAGAGACATTTATTTTTCTTAAGAGACCAAAACAGAGATAAAAGCAGAAAGAATACTGGACTTACAGTCATTATGTGGACCCTTTACTGCCCCATTCACCTCCAGTTCACTACATTC
This sequence comes from Nannoperca obscura, assembly GCA_036024295.1. Lineage (NCBI taxonomy): Eukaryota > Metazoa > Chordata > Actinopteri > Centrarchiformes > Percichthyidae > Nannoperca > Nannoperca obscura. Next base: position 953 of record JAVQJL010030718.1, on the reverse strand, counting down.
AGCATCCGGGTTAAGCTCATCAGAATTCCACTCCTCATCACATCCACGTCTTCAGCCATCCTTCCACCACCACCACCACCACCAGACTCCATCAGGTGGTGTCCTATACAACTCACAGCTTCTCTACCCTCCTCAAAAGATAAATGCCAAATAATCGTGCACGTCAATAAATATTTGTTCACTTATGAAGTCTCTTAAGAATGAAATCATGGTTACTACTATTAACTATTAAATGAATTAACCTGACGGGCCACAAGATGTCATTGGAAACAGTTTGAAAAAGGCACTTTTAAAAAATACTTGGCAGGTGGTTGGATATGTCATCATGTCTATCAAGCTTACATCAACCACCCAGATTAAGTTACCATGTGCTACATGTTCCTGTGTCTCTGTTTTCTGTCATCTGTAGTATGTCTTACCTGCCTGTTTTAGACTTGCTTGCTGGACTTTTGATTCTTGCTTGCTCCCAGTTGGATTTGTTGGCCTGTTTGGACTGCCTTTTTGGTTTTGACCTTTGCCTGCCTCACCATCCCGCAAGCCTTGTCTCTGTTGTATTAATAAATCACTGAACTGCATCAGCTCTGCCTCAGGTGTCTGCATTCGGGTCCAATTCCCCATGACATTTTGCTCTCAATGAATAAATACTCTCCAGTTCTGATAGACCTGATGCTATAGCAGCATCTATGCAAACCTCTTTAGGAGCTGTCATTGTTGTTTTCAAACAGTCGCAGTCATCACACCTAAACCACACCTGTAGCTGCCAGTAGTTCCTCATAGGATGCTGATTGGTCCAAACCACTGTGGTTTGACCACAAGCACATAACCCCAAAACTCCTTAAAACAGATAAAGTGATTATTGTAGGTGATTTTAATATTCATGTGGATGTAGAAAATGACAGCCTTAGTGCTGCATTTATCTCATTATTAGATTCGATTGGCTTCTGTCAGAGTGT
>JAVQJL010030715.1:0-17059 GCA_036024295.1 Nannoperca obscura | reverse complement strand
GTGTGTGTGTGTGTGTGTGTGTGTGTGTGTGTGTGTGTGTGTGTGTGTGTGTGTGTGTGTGTGTGTGTGTGAGACATCAATTTCCCCATTAGGTCCTTTTTGCCTTCAGCTATAGGTCATTTGAAGCTATTTGTGTAATTGAAAGTGTCCTAAAAACAGTTGCCCACCCCACCCCCTGTGTGTCCCTCTGCAGCTCTCATCACTTTAGTTCACCATGTTTTGTCCCAGCAGTCCTTTTTATAAGCCGATAATGTGACTTGGTTGGCCGGGTTTAAAATCACACTGGCACAGGAAGGGTTTGTATGATTGTGTTCGAGTTAAGATAAAGCTGACAGCAGTTCCCTCCTGCCGGTGTTACTGGGGTTGTTTTTTGCGGCATCTTGTCTGATAACAAGATTTAACAGGAATCTGTGCTCTTGGTTTGCCTAGAAATCTCTGGAATGCTTGTGGTGGGAACATGGTTTTTGCTCTGTGACATGTTTACATGAAACGAGTGGGGAAATAAAGTAAAGCATGGATCTGCTGCAACTGGATTGCCCCCTGGTTATGTTTACAAGAAAATCATCGTCTTTATAAAGTAAACAGTCATGTTTAGTCACTGGTTAGTCTTGTGCTCTGTGGATGTTAACAGGGGAAGATGCAAGCCAGAGCATGACGGTAAATGTCCAGAAGGAGGCTGAGAACAACACTGTGAAAAATACAGCGAGGATTATCTCATTTGAGAGTTACCTCTGCAGTGTTGGCTGTGCTTTGTTGCAGTATTTACATCGGATTGCATACTTGCAATAAAACATTCTACTCTATCTATATTTGTGATGTGGTACAAGATCAGAATGCTTTGCATTAATTAACATTTAACTTTTAAGACTTGGGTCGGGAGATCGTTGTTGTTGTTTTTTTAATATATTTTAAAATAGACTTTAAGTACTCTTGAAGAAGGTTAGCAATATGTACTGAGCATGGCCAGCCCCACATCTTATTTGTTGGAGTTTTTCATCATAAATAATGAGGTAAAAAGTTCCATGTGGATGTCATATGTTGTACGTATGGTATTCTTTTTTCTTTTGTCACACAGGTTTTAAACACCTTAATGAGGAGTAAATTATTTGAATTGCAGAGTTTGTATCTTGTGTTAGTGGGCCTGTGGGTGAGGGGTTAAACAGGAAGTGACTGTGTTGCCTATCAGGTAACGGTTACCACAGGCAGCTACTACAAGCATGTTGTCCAGGGAGGATATTTTGTACGGGCCCCTCCCCCGAGTGCCTCATGTCCTATAGAAAAGACCTATGGGTGTGAACTACAACTGTGAGGTTCCCTCCCCAAATCTAAATGAAACCACATTGGACAGTGGACACTCTCACACACGCACACACAATCACTTCCACACTCTGAGTCATTTAAGTCGCTCAAGTCAGTGCTCTTCCTGTTTTACACAAGCTCCGTCTTCGCTCGTGCTGTGTTTGCTTTGACTGGGCTTAGGAGGAAGTCCAGAAAAAAACAGTCTGCCCAGAAAGAGGCACACAACTGTTCAAGAGGAAGAGTGGACCCAACAAGGAGATGTTACAAGGACTTTCAGGAGGAGGTTTTTGCTGTTGTGTTGTGACGTTTGCCCCTGGAGGTATCTGCCAGATGCCATGGGGGCTGTGAGGGGTGTTGTTGGGGTTGAAAGGAGCAGAGAAGTGCCTTTGAAAGGAGATAACTGACAAACTCTTTGAAAGTCGACTCGTGTGTTTGATTGGAAGAGCTCCAACCAGACAAACCAGATTCCTCCACATGGATTTTAGAGGGAAACCCTACCCTGAAGCCTCAGAGACTGCCGAAGAATAGACGTCACACACACATACACACACACACATGACCGGGAGAGGAGAGGGGATAGAAGGAATATGGAAGCACTGAGAGAGTCTTTTCTGCATTTGACTTTTCAGATGTCAACATATAAGAGAGCCACGCTGGATGAGGAGGACCTGGTGGACTCCACCAGTGACGACGTCTACCCATCAGCACCCATGCAGGTAAACATGCAAAACACCCTGTGCTAAAAATAAACGAATGGGTCACTGCCGGTACGCTATTATTAAACCGTACATTGTAAAAATGTATAGGCTTTCATGGAAAATAACCCTGCTGTCATGTGGAAATCTTACCTCTTTAGTAAAATGCAAACTCAGATGAACGGCCACTGAGTTTGTGTTGACATGGGTGATGTTTTAAAAGTTTTAACTGAGTCACGGCGTCACAAATCTCAACCCGTGAGGAACCAGTTCTAGAAAAAATGTGAAAATAATTTTGCAGTGTCAGTTTGACATGCATTGGCCGTTTCTGATAATGATCTGAATGGTTTGTTGAAACCTTGTGTGTCAGATACAACTTGGTTTAATGTCTGTCCATAACTTGTGTTGATGTGATCTGTTGACTAATGCTTGTGATAGAATATTAATATCTGTTCTCGTTTCTTTGGAGGCCTGTATTTCAGAAAACCTCCGTAATATGTTACAGAGGCCAACCTGCTAAACAGATGCTTCACTGTGAGGCTTGAAATATGGGAAGAAGCTAAATGACTGCAGTAACTTTGCTTTACTGCTAATATACATACAGACATTAAATCATGCTAGCTGGGATAAAAGATGGATGGGACTTTTATATGGCATAAAACCACATTTTTGTTCGAACCATTATATTGATGCTACTGAACCATCTTTTATACTTTGGTCCATATATTTACATGGATTTTTGTTGTCTGGTTGATGCACAGTTTATAAAACAGAAAATTAGCGTCATGCTGTGATTTTTCTGCAGAATCAGACTCTCGTTTCAGCAGATCTGCATGTTGTTGCCCAGGATGCACAATTGAAAATGTAAAAACTTTGACATTTCATATAACAAAACAATGGCTGATTCTGAACTTCGTTAGGGGTTGTCTTACTGCAAAACCTAAACAATCTCTGTCAGTTAAGCTTTATTTATTCAGAAACTCCCATCGAGATCAAGATCTCAAGAGACCTGATAACAAATTACATGGATAACAACAAGACAATTTAGTCACACAAAGCTGTCATCACGCACACACCAGACACACTACTTAAATCCTTTAAATCTTAAATCCTTTGTAACAGTTATATTTGTTTATAAGGATACAGGCTCATAAACCCGAGATTGCAGAGAATTTGATAAATGGTAAATTCCTGTTAAACGGCGTACTGTACGTGTCTGCTGGTGTGTGGTTAATCCTAGAGTAGGTATTTTTCAGTGCATAGGTGCAGCCTATTTTTGGCATGGTCCTATGTATGTTGTAGTCACACACATGTTGTGTAAGTAACCTCTGACAAAAGCGTTTGCTCTGGGCACTTTTTAAAATCTTTGTTAGTGGTTTTAGGTGGAGCTGAGATCCTTCAAAGCAGCCATTCCTCACGTACTTTATTTGACCAGATGAGTACCTGAAGAGCTCAAGCAGAGGGCTTGAATTCTAGACTTTGACATAATTCTCCTATCATCATTTTGCTGTGGTTGCCAGGGTAATAAAATGTGTTTTCCAAGAGATTGTGATAAGCTGCAGATGGAAAGTGCACAGGCTTGGCAGTGAGATTCTCTCAATTATACTCAGAAACACAGTTTAGGTCCAAACCAACCCAACGTGCTGAGCTCCTGGGATTAAGAAGCCACCGTGGCTTTGGCATTTGATTGGGTCACATTAAGTTTGACTGTTGAACCCTCGTCTAAGCTAATAGCAGTAAATCCGCATATATACACTTCAGGGGTAATTGGCTTTCACAGGATATATGTGAGGTCCAAGATCTGGCATTTGTTTACAGCGGGGATTCCTCAAACACTGGCTGGTGTTCTGAACGTGCCCTGTGAATGATTTGTGAGTTGCCCTTGGAATCATTCCTCTAGGAAATCAATTTCCCTGGCGGCCACAGCTTAAAGCAACATTCAGTAGAAAAAGTTCAGGAGCAGGGTGTGCTGACTTAAGATCCACTGCATCAATCATTGATTTGAACAAATGTTCAATCGCTCACCACAAAGTATACACTTTCGTCTAATTATTTCAAGTTTAGATTTTCTGGGAAGCTTTGTAGCATTTTTATAGAAGCTAAATATCTGTAATAATAACTGGCCACTTGTCTGTCTGTTGTCCTTGGCTGACTTTGTCAACATTTACAGGAGATCCACAAGAGCAGATATGGTTACTGTATTATTGTGTCTTTCTCTCCTATCTGGGGCAAAAGCAAAATATCCTTTATGAGTGCATGTTAAACTTGAAGTGAGGGAACATTAGAAGAATGCTTAACCTTTTCTGTGTAGGAGTGTTGAATGTGCTGTAATAGAGAAGCCATTGTGCTTCGATACCAAACCTGTCATCAAATCCCTGGGAAGCTGTTAGACTATAGACATTTTCCACACTGTATTAGTAACATGAGTGTGTGCTTGTGTGTTTTAAAAGCTGGTTTGAAAGTCAGTTTATGCTTTTTAACCATTTAAAAACTTTTTAAAAGTCAAAACTCCCACATTTGACTTGATCTTGACTCACTGAATTAAATGAAGCACTTAAAGGTTAAATCGTGTGCCTGTGTCTGTGTACAGGTGACTCTTCTGCACGGCCGCGCTCCCATATGTTGGCCAGAAAGGACACAGAGAGAGAGGAGGCTGCTGTTTTTACTGTGTCTTGTATCTGTGGGCCTGTTCATATCTCTCATCACGACTGGGGTCTTCTACAAACAGAGTGAGTTCAAAGTTCTGTTTGAACTCAATGCTATGGGGAAATACTCTGAAAAGAAACATGTGCGGTCTCTGTAAAGTAGTCTGACCTGTGGACTTCTAACTTTTAAAGTGTTTTAAATATATCCTCAAATCAAAAACAGAGCAACCTTTCCAAAAAGAAGAAGCATTTAAAATAAAAACACACCCGCAAAAAGGAGAAAGGCTTAAAGGAAAAGTCCTGTATGTCAGGCAAATACGGCCATTTTCTTTTTTGGAGAGTGCGAGATAAGAAGATCGCTGTCACTCTCGTGTCTGCCCTTTTAAATATGAAGCTATGGCCAACAGCCGGTTAGCTTAGCTTGGAATAAATACAGGAAACAAACACTAAAGCTACTAGCTCTAGCTACACCTTCACTGTACATACATGACAGTGGTATCAAGATTCTCATCGAACTCTCTCCATTTCCTTAAATGGTCACTACCTTTGTAAAGCTAGGTTTGTGTCTATAAAGTTACTGAATGCAAAACAGATCCACATAAATCTTGTCTCAAGATATTGCCCAGGATTTTTCTCACGTAGACTCATTTCACACTATTAAAAAGTTCAAACAATTCTTGTGACCTCATGTAGAAAGAAGGTGAATTTGTTGTTTTCCAGTCATTAAGAATCACTGTTTTGTCTAGAACCAATCGTGTATAAGACGGAAATAAATAAAGTGTCTAAAGGTTAGAAAACCCCCAGAGGCTGTTAAGTGCAACCTTTCTCTACTGAATGTATATAACTCTTTGTCTATATATCCAACTTATAAACTATAGTGCTATTTAATACAGTAAATGTGGTTTGATTCTTTTCTTTCAAACCAAAGCCTTCAGATAAGCTGCCTACAAACAACTCTAAATCTCTCCCTTGAGGTTGTTCATTATGGAAAATGGACTTGTGGATTTACCTTCGCATCCAGGCGGCGTCTCATCTGTGTCGGTTTCCTCAAATTTACCATGGGAAACTTAATGACACTTCCTCCCATTCAGAACCGCATGTCAGATGACACTTTGAAATAATCAAAGGAAAAAGGATGATTCTCCTCGGAGTACTAACCTCACTTCTGCTCGTAAGTTTAGCTCCGTCTCTGTTTCATACCTTATATGGACAGATGGTGAAAGTCTTTACTGTAAGTATCAGAAGTATTACAGAGTACTAGAAGTGAGTTGTCCCCTGGAGTTGACTGACTCACACTTACACTTCCCTAAACACCTCCTTTAGTTTACTTGAGCTAAACAGCCTTTCTGTTTAGACTTTAAAAAGTAACACCAAACGGCTAAAAGGCTCTGTGCTTTCCCTTTAATCACTTCAGTTTCACGATATTCTAGAGAACACAACATTCAAAATACCCATTCTCAGGAAAAAGTTGTTTTGGAAGTCACATTTAGCAACTAGCCAGTTCAAGATCATTTAAAAGGAAAGGGACTGACGTAAACATCTAGATGAATCTATCTATCTAGTCTACTTATTAATCAGACAATTACATAATCACTTGGCAGTAGTAGAAGACAAGATCATCAGCTGACACATTCCAGCTAATTATTTATGAAGGATTTTTTTCAAGCATAAATATCCCCTCCAGGTTGGATGTCTTGGCTGCTACCTCCTTATGAAATAATATTTTCCAGATGGTCTGAAGAGCCACAATCATATTTGGATGCCCTACCGCGAAATCTTTTCAGATTATCCACTGTGATCCTTCAAAAATGTTTTTGTTTTGTGTTTCCCACATTAGAGGGCTGATAAAGCAATGGGTTTTAAACGTGAATTAAATATGAATTTAACCTGTTCTTTGATTTAAAAAAACAAAACAAATCTTTTCTCCTGCAGCTCACCCGGGCTTGTGCCTAACAGAGCCGTGCATTACTGTGGCCAGTGCGGTCATGGGAGCCCTGGACCGGTCCGTAGACCCCTGCCATGACTTCTACAACTTTGCCTGTGGGGGCTGGGTGAAGAACAACCCCCTTCCTGAGGGCAAGTCCCGCTGGGGACCTTTCAGCAACCTCTGGGAGCACAACATGCTTGTAATGAAGCATTTATTAGGTAAGGGCCCTTGTTTGAGTAATTCAGTGTCCTCAGCTGCCTTTACCCCAGGCAATGGTGTTATGTGTCTTTTTCCAGCGCTGGGGAGACCGGCTAATTTTTTGTTCATGTAACTTAATATCTTATATCTTCATTGGGCAGAAAACACAACAATGAAAGGTCTGAGCAAGGCTGAGGAAAAGTCCCAGCGATATTATAAGGCCTGCATGAATGAGGCAAAGATTGAGGAATTAGGAGCACAGCCACTGCAGGAGCTAATCAGCCAGGTATGCCTATTTCCTAAAGCGGTCAAACATCAAACACACTTTTTCTAATCAAATGAACCAATTTCCTTGCATCAGACAGTCTCGTGAGTGTCGGCCTAAACTGCTGCCTGTTTCAGATAGGAGGATGGGCCCTGACCGGACCCTGGGACAAGAAAAACTTCCAGGAAGTTCTGCGTATGGTGTCAGCCAACTATCGCACCTCGCCTTTCTTCACCGTGTTTGTCAGCACTGACTCCAAAAACTCCAACAGTAACATCATCCAGGTGAGAGGGCCGACGATTTGTAGCCAGGCCGTTTAATAGGCTTTATTACATTATTTAATTGCATGTATTGATCTAAAATCATATATTTATATCTTCTTCAATGAAACCTTTGATCACATCCCAATGAACTTGCATTCACCTTTAAATTCTTACATCAAATCCCAACACACATCTGCTGATGCTCTGGGGACAATCCACACATTATCATGGTGGTCTTGGTTTCACGCTGACACTTTGACAAGAGAGTTCTGTCTTTTTGTCAGGAAACCGTGACAAATGGCAGTGATAAGAACCTCTGCAAGCTTTTGCTTTTAGCCTGCATGCTGGCGACACAAGAATGAAAACAAAAGGGTTGTTTGTGAGTGTTGAAATGGAGGGTGAGCTGGAAGTCATGGGATGTTTCTCTGGACTCCAGGTGGATCAGTCCAGCCTCGGGCTACCTTCACGGGATTACTACCTCAACAAAACAGCAAATGAAAAGGTACCGTTGACAGCATTACGCTGGTTTCACTGATGTTTGGTGCTAGAGAGTTGGAAGGTAAAAGTTATTACAGCTCAAGTCAGGTCATCAAATCAAGATCTGGATCTTTCTGTAATGAGAACAAATACATCTACTTATGAACACACCCAAAGGCTCATTGCAGATATTTGCAAATAAAGTCAAGAAATATTAAACGATAACTATTTCAGCTTCAGGGAAAATTCTCTATTAGTATTTGCATAGTTTAGGATTACTTTCCTGATTGAATTTCATCACACGTAAACACTCCCCTTGTCTCCCCAACCACAACAACCTTTCTGTGCTGCCTCTTCCGTGGACTTTGCAGTATCTAACGGCATACCTCAACTTCCTGACGGAGTTGGGGGTTCTCCTGGGAGGCTCCGAGGAGACGTCTCGGGCGCTGATGGAGGAGATTGTGGACTTTGAAACCACCCTGGCCAACATCACAGTCCCTCAGGATGAGAGGAGAGATGAGGAGCTCATCTACCATAAGATGGAGGCCAAGGATCTGTCAGTAAGTGTCTCCTGGTTTGATATGGCAAATAAAACAACAACAACAACAGTATACAGCACGAAGCACGAAGTGAAAAGCAATATTATTTGAAAATGTGAATCTAAATCTTTAGCATGTGGGAGTGTAAAGACTTTTCTCAACAACATGTCTCAGTGTTTGTTTATGTGTGTGTGTGTGTGTGTGTGTGTGTTTTATCTGTGTTTTTGCAGACTCTGGTTCCTGCAGTGGAATGGATACCATACCTCAAAGAAGTGTTTGCTCCCGTGGCACTCAACGAATCAGAGCCGGTGGTTGTTTATGCCAAGGAATACCTCCAGAAAGTTTCTGACCTCATAATTAACACAAATAAAAGGTCAGACACTGACATTTTTATTTTTTTCATTCTTATATATTGCCATGCCTGTGCATTAAAATAAGTAAAATTAAAAGGAGAAGGTAAACTGTAAATCTACACTGTTTACACAATATATACGTGATGGCCATTCAAGCAGTGTTGAAGAGGGCATCACAATAATGAATTTGACATTTTCTTTTTAGCCTACTCAACAACTACATGATAATGAAGGTGGTGAGGAAGATGGTGTCTATTTTGGACCAAAGGTTCCAGGATGCCGAGCAGCGCTTCCTTGAGGTCATGTACGGAACCAAGAAGGTGAGAGGTGAAATTTAGGCTTTTTACAGTCACTACAGATCTGTTTACATATAGAGGTGGGATAAATGAGACGGCAACAAGATAAGATATTTGTGAACTGAATACCAGTATCTAAGTTGCAGTTGTGTCATCGTCTTACTGCTTTTTAACTTAAACAACCAGTTAAATGTTTATTTGAATTGTTATCAGGCTTAGAGAAACTAGTAGAGTGGCCCAAGCATATATGGGCTTTTTAGAGGTCCAGTATATACAGGCGGAGGAAATGGCCCAAAGCCAAACAGCTGGGTTTAGAGAGCTTTTCACTTGATCTCTTGTTCTTGTGTGCGACACTCTGCAGAGGATTAATTTTTACCGAATGCAGATAAATGGAAACTGGCACCAACAGAGAAGCAGAATTTCCCCGTCTTTATGACAAGTCTTTACAAGAACTGTAAATTATCAGCCAGTGCTTTATGTTGGCTTTCAGCCTGATTTCTTAAGCTTCATGTAAACAAGAAACCTGGTCTCCTTAATTGGGATAAGAGCTTTGAAAGAGACATCTTCTCAACACAGCTACATTTCTGCGGGAGAAACCTGATTTCTTGGCCTAAATGTTGTTTCCAAGAGGGTGTTTATGTTTGCACATGTACATGAGAAAAACCCAGCACAGGTGAGAGCATGTCTGGAGCAGCCGTTTGGTGGAATGAAGGCAAACATCATCACATGCTGCTGTGTTGGTTTTCACATCTGAAACCAATACAGCAGTCTCAGAGACAGATATATTAAATCGACGGTTAATGAAGCCAAACCATTCTGCATTGCTATGTGCCGGTACATAATAATTGGCAGCAAGTTGTACTTCCTTCTCAACTGAGTAACAGTTTGTGAAGGCTCCGGCGACCCCGGCCTTTAACTGGGCAAGATCCTGTTCCCTCTGCCCACTTTTTAACTGGGGTTAAGCTGTAATAACAAACCCTCCTATGTGTGCCTCTCTTTGCGAATCTGTTTTGTGTGAGAGTGCAGCTGCGTCTCTTTGGTTGCAGAGAAAATCTGTCTGCTTTGGGTTCTTGATAAAACTTCAAATCAACGTATTTCTGAATGCAGGTTACTTTTACCGTGTACACGGAGAGAAGAACCCCTAAACATGCACAATGGGAAGTTGCTTTTGTCCCTCAGGAAGTCCCCATCCTTGTTATAGGGAAGCAACAAACAAAACACACGTAATTCATGGGTGTTGCATGGCTGTAATTCTCCCAACATGACTAGTTCTAATTAGCACACAGTTTGCTAACTAGACCGGTCAAGGTGAAAAGTTACATCAAAGCAAACATGTTCTTTTCCCATGACAAGCTCTCGGTATAATTTACAGAAAGCTGTAAGTACTCTCCGATGAACTGTTAGGATATGAAAACTTTTAGCTGTGAAGTCATAACTTATTTCCCACACTTTTTCCATCTGTGCTCAGTTTACAACTGACCGTCGCTTACTCAGAACACTTCCTCTCCTTGACCTTGTTTCCTCTTTATCTACGTATTACATGCAGCTCCATTTGTACTTGTCCTTCCTTTCACCTGATAATAACTTTGTCATATAGGGACTGCTTTTTTATTGTTCTTTGTATTTTTTTTTTTTACCTGCAGCAAAATGAATTAGCTGGTTGACTGTGAGATTTAGATTTTAAAGTTTAAATGTCATATCATTGTTTTACGATAGATGAAGACACTGTTGTTGAAATTTGATATGTGCATTTATGTTTTGTAATGTTTTGTAAATATGAGTAAAACTAAAGATTGCACATAAATAAGCCAATTTGCAGTCATTGGAGGAAAGTTTTTATTCTATTGAGGTTCTGGCAACAGCTGCGTCTGCTTCCAGTTCCAAATATGTACAGAAACACTTTTTTCCCCATATTTTTGAACAACATAACAAAACACAAAAACAGCAGGAATAAAGATAATTAAAGTTGCTAAGATATGCTGTAGTCATTTCCAGCGTTGTTAATTAAGCAGAACAAAGTCCAGTCCAGAAGGCTCCACTGGGCAAACTTTTCTGTTTGCAAGCTTAATCACAACTAACAGCAAAAACACACAACCTCACAAATCAAAGACTGTCCTAGTCTTATTGGGTACGTGACACTACCCTTAACAAATCTGGATGCCCCCCCCTGAAATCGTCTTCAGTGAAAATAGGCTGAGAATCTCCACATGATGTTTCCACATTGTGTAACAAAACCCCCCACCACACTGTCCTTTAGAGAGAACGCTGTGTCTCTCAGCCCCCAGAGAGATAACGGCTCAGCTTCACCTCAGATACGCTGAGCTCAGAGGTCACGAGAAGATCACAACTGTTTACTCTCTTTTCCTATTCATGGTGATTGTCTTCGTTAGGTGACTCTTCTACACAGCGGCTCCTGTGGATTTCTCAGGGTTCTACTTTATTAGATTTAAGTCTATTAAGAATAGAATCAAGTATTAAAGATGTTTTTAACAGTGGCAGTGATAGTTCATGTTTCATGTATTGTATACATCCCAAAAGCCTGTGATAAAAACAAAACAATCCATCTATTTTGATATAGTTTTGTATTGATGTATTTCTCAATGTCAAATTAAGGCAGGAGTACAACCACTTCACATTTGGGGCGAAATCCATCAATTTGATGTACACACTTATTCTTTTGAGAGTCATGTGGGGTTGGCGCCTATCCCAGCATGCATTGGGCGAGAAGCAGGAACAGATTGGCCGGGTCGCCAAACTATTACAGGGCTTTGCAAGAAAAATAGCAGTCTATTAGTTGACTCTGTTAGTAGCAACACTCTGTGTCTTGCTTTCACTTCCCTACTGTTTCACTGAGCCCACGGCCAAATGGTACAAGTCCATCCACGTTCTGTGGGGTTAGTCATATCCATTATGGGAAATGTAGGAAGTGAATAATTGAATTCAAACGAGTTGAAAGAAATGTCTTGATGTTGCAGAGCTGCACACCACGCTGGAAGCTGTGCGTCAGCGACACAGACAGCGCCCTGGGCTTTGCTCTTGGAGCCATGTTTGTCAAAGCCACCTTTACAGAGGACAGCAAGGCCATTGTGAGTGCTTCCATGTCCCTTCCCTCACAGTAGCTGCTTCTGTTGTGTGAGATGATGTGCGTTTCTGACTGTCCACTCTCGCTTTTGTGCGTCAGGCTGAAGATATGGTCGCAGAAATTAAATGGGCCTTTGAGGACAGCCTGAAGTACGTGAGCTGGATGGACTCTGAGACGAAAAAAGCCGCAAAAGAAAAGGTGGGAGAAAGACGATGTAGATTTCTTTCCCAGGACGCTTTAGGGAGACACATCTCTGTAAATGAGTTCTGTTGAGCTGTTTCGTGTGCTGAAGAGGCTGAGAAATACAGCACTGCCACCTGGTGTGAAAATGTGTCTTTTGCAGTTTTTTTTTTCTCCCCCTCTTCTTATTTGTCACAGGCAGATGCAATATACAACATGGTCGGATATCCAGAGTTCATCATGAATGCCACAAAACTGGACAAAGTGTTCAATGATGTAGGTAAAAATGTGGAACTGAGAAACGTTATATTGTTTTACCCAGTCTGGTGCTTTTATTCATCCCACGATGTCTCATTTTGCCTCACTAAAACCCTGAACTCTGTTTTTCTATCGCCTCTGATTCCTCTCTTTTTTTAGTTTGAGGTGGTGTCAGAACTTTACTTCCAAAATGTCATGCAGTACTACAACTTCTCAGCCAGAGTGACTGCAGACCAGCTGAGGAAAACTCCCAACAGAAACCAGTGAGTTGCTCCCTGTAACCCTCAATCCCCACCGCCCCTGCTTCCCAGAGAGGAGGTTGCACGCTCCGATGGGGACACATTCCCATTATACTAGCTCAGCAGAATACTGCTGCCATCCACAAATGTTCCCAGGCAACCAACTTCTTGCCGCTGAACTGATTCTTGTCTCAAATTAGGCAAGGGGGGGAGGGTATAGATAAGGGTTCCCATGCCTTTCAAACTGATCTGCAGTCAGCCTGGCACAGCGGATATTGTGTATTTGTTGTGACCTTGATGTCCGACTCATACTGTGACTCTGTGTTCCTTGTTTGCTTTCAGGTGGAGCATGACCCCTCCGACCGTGAATGCATATTACAACCCAACCAAGAACGAGATGGTTCTGCCAGCTGGAATTCTGCAGGCGCCGTTCTACAGTCGTTCCTGGCCCAAGTAGGTCTTCTACATGCACTTCAGGTTTACTAAATCATGGTGGAAGGATTTTATTAGCATAGAATAGAAAACAAGCTTATTGTCCACCAAAGTGGGTTCACAAAACCATAAAAGCAGCGTGGAATAAAGGTGGTATTAACAGTTGAACTGTACTGGTGGTAAAAAAAAAATACAACAATCCAGTGTTATCCACAGACTGTGGATACAGTTTAGCAGCTGTGTTTTTGACTACACGTGAGAGTCCTTTAGTGTGCTGCATATACAGCCTGATAATCCGACTGAATTGCTGTTTTTCTTTTTTTTTTTTTTCTTTTCTATTTGATTTGATTTAAGTCGATTTGCTAATAGCTCCCAACTCATAAAGACAACAAGATTCTGTGAAGTCACTGCCCCCGGCTAAGAAATTGTGTCGCACGTCACTTCCCGTAAAAACCACAAATTGTCAGCTTAGATTAAACAGACGAGATATGACACGTTAATGATCTTTTGAGGTGCTGGTAGGTGGATTTTGTTACCTTTGGACAGTGCCAGGCCAGCTGTTTCCCCCGGTTTCCAGTCTTTATGCTAAGCTACCTGACTTCTGACTCAAATTTGAGTGGTTTGGTCTAGGGCTGCAACTAATGATTACTTTCATTATCGATTAATCTGCCAATTATTTTCATTATTTCATTCAACAGAACCAACAGTCCAAAACCCAAAGACTCTTCATTTACTGTCAGAAAGGACAAAAAAAGCAGTAAATCTTCCCATTTAAGAAGCTGGAAGCAGCAAATGTTTGACATTTTTGCTTGAAAAATGACAGAACAATTATCGATTATGAAAATAGTTGGCAATTAATTTTGTTTCGATCGACTAATCTATTAATGACTAATCGTTGCAGCTCTAGTTTGGTCTTCTCATCTAACTCTCGGCAAGACTGATGAACTTGTGGGCCATTCACACAAATGTTTTAAAAAGTTGTCGTGGGTTATAAAAGGATGCCACATGATTTTTAAAAAATGTTTTTCAGAGCGCTTAACTTTGGCGGAATTGGAGTAGTCATGGGACATGAACTGACTCATGCTTTTGATGACCAAGGTTGGTAAAAGGTTTTGTCATTTTAAACAATTTACAAATAACATCACCCTTCTGATACTTAATGCTTTGATTGGAAATGTCTTGAAGCGTGACTGTGGCAGTGGATACTGTAATATTTCACTTTTATTCAAAGGGAGGGAATACGACAAGGATGGAAACCTGCGTCCCTGGTGGAAGAACTCTTCTGTGGAGGCCTTCAAGAAGCAGACCCAGTGCATGGTGGAGCAGTACGGAAATTACAGCATCAACAAGGAGCCTCTGAATGGAAGACACACCCTGGGAGAGAACATTGCGGACAACGGCGGACTCAAGGCCGCCTACAAGGTCTGATGTCAGATAGAAGGCATAAGTAACCTTGAATATTGTCTGCATGTGGTTAGAAAATGAGGGAAATGTCTTTCTGTCGCTGATATAGACAAACAATGAAATACCAGTGCAAGACAGCATTCAGATTATTATGGAAAGTTCAGACCACTGCTGTTATGTTTCCTGCGGCAACATCGTCATATTGTATGTTTACAAGGTTTACAAACTTATCACACAGATCTGACATTAATCCCCCGCATGACTTGATTTGCCGTGGCTGTTGTGGGTGACATCCAGTAATCTGTATTGGAAAAAGCAGGTTGTCTGGTTTACAGCGAAGCCTGGAAATGCAACAGGTGGTTGTGAGTGGCCTTGTCAGCCTCTGGTTACTTCTTCACATGCACACATTCTTTCCATGTAATGAAAGGTCATAAGCTATGACGCAGATGAGAAAATCATATGCAAGTTAAAGCAGCCTGCATTATGTTGTGGCACATGTTAACCAAAAGTGGTTAAAAGGGGATCTTCCATTTCCCTTTATCACTAACAGTTTAACATGAGCAAAACAGTGCCTGCAACATGTGTAACCTGATCGTTTTTCTTTCGAAGGCTTACGTGGACTGGATCAAAAAGAACGGTGAGGAGCCCTCACTGCCTGCACTGGGAATGACGAACCATCAGCTCTTTTTTGTGGGATTTGCACAGGTTTGTAACACTCATACTCCTATTCTTTCTTCTGATTTGATTATACTGTCTACACACTAATACTACTGCTGTACAGTATTTCTTAAAGCTCCCATCCAGATACATTTAAAAGTAAAATACTCTGATTTGAAAAATAATTTGTGTCTGTGTTTTTCCACAATACCTTAGTAACATTTAAAAAAATCTGGAGGCGTCAAGTTTCCACATCATTTTGTAATTTGCATATCTGAACTGTGATTGGCCCCACAGTAGTTGTGATGATACTACATCCTGCTCGCACATTCACGTGTTAAACTCAGATTTAAGGTGAGCACAGCGAAACTTTGCCATTACTGCAAATTAATGTGGGGGGAAAAAAGCTTGCTGGGGTTTAACTTTGCACATCCATCATTCAGAAAACATCACAGTCAAAGAACAAGACGAAAAACAGATATGAAAATTTAAAAAAGCCCAAGCATAAGTGTATCCTGGGCAGGAAATTCAAAATAAATGACCTAAAAAAACACAAGAAACGAAATGATGAATGTGAGAAAATGAACTCCTCATTTTGTGTCTCTTTACGCTTTTATTGTCTCTGCAGGTGTGGTGCTCTGTCAGGACACCCGAAAGCTCACACGAGGGCGTAATCACAGATCCTCACAGTCCGTCAAGGTTTCGAGTCATCGGCACCGTCTCCAACTCGCACGAGTTCTCAAAGCACTTTGGCTGCAAAGCGGATGCTCCCATGAACCCCAAACACAAGTGTGAGCTTTGGTGATGCCTCATTGCTCAGTGCTTGCTGTTATCAGCAAGGAGTGAAATGGACGTCGGGGGGGAGGGGAAACGATTGCTTGAGATACTGACAAAGTCTCTCCGGACAGAGAATGCAAGAACCACTGCAACTCCTACTGCCTTGCCACTTAATGCTTATAGGACAAAATGTGCCTGCTCTGTATGGAGGATTGCAATCTTCAGTGCTTTAGAAAGACGATGTTGGTTTAGCAAACGGCTTTCCCCAACTTCTGAAGATAAATGTAGCTATAAATGCGCTTTTTGAACACTGGAAACCCAACAAATGGTTGCAAAAAAATAGGGGAACCACTCAGATTTTGTAAACTGCTTGTTTGCCACATAAAGTGATAAATAAGCAAAGTGTTGTTACTTTTTCTTGTAACTCTTTGCTTGGACATGCTCCAGTTTACTTTTATTGTATTTTATTTATGGTCAGAATGTTTTTATTTGACAGTTAACCAGGGACCTGCCAGACTTTTAACTTGATGGAAGATTTAACCGTTTTAAAGCCATTTATTAAGAATTTGTATAAATATGATTTAATATTAGGGCAACAGTTTGTCTTTGAACCATTGCAAGATTACAGAAGCATTTGGTGTTCAGACTGTTACTTTTTATAAAGACATTGGCCTGATATTGGTGTTTAAAACAAATGTTTGGACCTGATGTCCAGATAGCCATGGCCATTGCTTGCATTTTATCTTGTGTAATGGAAGACCAATACAAATAAGAAACACAATGAAGGCATTAAGAAATTCACAGCAATAAATTAAAGCATCAACTATTTTTTTTTAAATTCAGGTCGTGGTCATATGGGATGATGTGTCATCTATTTTATGAGGAAGAGTTTGTCACAAATTATTTTGTATAGTAAAACTAATCTTAAAACATTTTCGTCTCATGTCCACAGTTTGTTTAGTTGCTCTCTCTCTCTCTCTCTCTCTCTCTCTCTCTCTCTCTCTCTCTCTCTCTCTCTCTCTCTCTCTCTCTCTCTCTCGAGCACACAAAAATATATCACCCACACTCTCAGA
>JAVQJL010030713.1:0-22088 GCA_036024295.1 Nannoperca obscura | reverse complement strand
TTATTTATAGTACCTTTGGGCGTTCCCCCCAATCCCCCCCCCCCCCCTTTACGACCTTTTCTCCCTTTCTTTTCTTTTTGTTTTTGTTTCCCACGTACCCCCCCCCCCCCCTCCTCCTCCCAACCCTTTCCTACCAGGATGATTATGTTACTTTCAACTGCATGATGTATTCAGTTCACTAGATTATTTTCTGTCATCTCAGTTAATTGAATTCTGTCCATCACATATAGATGTTTTCACATTTGCATAAAGGTTAGAGTGGTGAAGAGTGTCAAACTTCAATTTAGACAATGTCACTCAAATAAATATACTGGCCTCTTTCTCTCCCTCTCCCCCTCTCCTGGCTCTCCGGAGGTGGGTATTTACGGATTCAGTCTGAATTTAAATAGATCTGTATTCCTGGAATGTCTCATATACATGTAAATATGAATATAAAAATGACCGAATGGCTCTCTGATACGAGGTGCTGGACCATGCGTGGTTGGGTGTGTGTCAATCTTTTCAATCATCTACGCGTTTGCACGTGTTTGATTATACGTGTGTGTATTTGTCCACATGGTCACCCTCATGGCAGGTTTGTGACACAGACAGTATGTGGGCATCACTATCCTCTACAGAGGCTCTCAGTAAGCACTTCCTCCTACTCCCCTACTCATTGTCAAGTGCCTCTAACATCCAGCCTACAACTGTCATGTGAAAAAGTAGGACCATGGTGGGAGGAGTAAGACAGGGACCTACCAGACTATAATGTGTGAATGTAACTATACACGCAGAGACATGCACGTAAAAACATGTGGTTACAGAGGCACACATTTATTTTACACACACACTCCATTGAGATTTTAAAGCAGTTTCTCCATGGCAGGCAATCTGTGAAATGGCTACGACTGACAGAGGGAAATGGAGCATAATAACATGTCACACAAGGAAACACAGTAAAGGGGGGCTGGTGGAGGGGGGAGGGGGAGGGGGCAGACTTCTCTGACAGACAAGAAGACCCGGGCCAATTCACATTTAATAAGTGTCCCGGAATATCCAATTATGTTTGCTTTTGAAAATTGATTCATATGTCTTTAGCGGCAATTTTCATATTAGCCTCTTTCAAATAAACATCTATTAGGTTTATGTATCACATTGGCGTGTGGCGACAGCATACAGCCATAGCTAGAATAAGTCTGTGTCAGTTAGTCAATAAATGGGAGCGCAAAGACGACAGACAGATTAGAGTGCTTATCTCTTTTCATCAACTCTGAATGCCGGCTGAATTGAAGGTCAATATCTGAAGATTCTCCAAGCCGAGCAGGTGTCTGGAGAGTATGGATTGGCTAGTGCTTGCAGAGCCTCTGTCCGTCTTTGTGGGCAGGCCAGGGCCAATTTCAAATGTGTCACAGCCGCATTTGAGCCAACAGTTTCCTGGACAAAACCACTATACATTATACTACATTCCTCTTTAAAACTCCTTCCCCCACCTCTCGCTTCTTCATTCTTCTTTTTTCCCTCACCGTCTCAGAGTTCTCTCCGCTGGTCTAGATATGTCACACCGTGGGCTTTGTCACGCTGTGTGACATGTGTATGAGTTATCTGTGGAGACTTAGGAAATGTCTGCAGAGAGACAAGCAAAGGTGGGTTATTATTTATTGAAACATGAAAGACAATTGTGTGCTGGTATTGACTGGGAGATTTGCAATCTCTTCTGAGGAACAGATGCAGCCAGGGGCTCAGCAATAGAGAAAAGTTATTTTTTTGATTGTAAATTAGAAAACACAAATATTGGGGGAAAGTACAGAAGGTGAATGCGTGCCTCTTTTCAATAGGCCATCTGTTTACAGCCATTTTCAAGGTTGTTCATTATTGATTACATCTCTATTTCTCCTTCCAGAGACACGGCCAAAAAACGCTGTAGATAAAGAACTATTTAAAACTTACTCATGCAGTGTACAACACTATCTTGCTTCCTTTCTCCCTCCTGGTCTGCAATGAATGCAGAGGTTTTCTTGTTGGAAATGGACAGTGAAAGCCTGATAGGCCGTGAACGGGGCAGATGGCGCTCTACTCTCGCCTCCGCCTCCCAATGTTTGTGTTTGAGCTTAGCACACTGTTCAAACTCTAAAATCACACAAAAACAGGAGATAAAACAGCATCAGCACTCGTGTGGTGCCACACATGAGCGTATGCAGAATGTGTACACGTGTGTGTGTAGTCGAGGTTGGTTACGAGGCTGTGGAGGTTGCGCCTGTATATTGAAGGGTCTTGTCCAGTGTGTCAGAGGGCCCTTTCGGCTACTCTCTTCTCAGACAAAGCTTTGGTGAAGGGGCTCACTCCAACAGGACATGGCTGCTGGGGGGAGAGAGCAGCAGCAGCACTCCAGACCTACTCGCCTGCAGGAAGAGGCTATCTCAGCCACCTAGTCCACTCCTCAGGCTGGCCGATACCCTCCATCACCACCACCACCCACGGGGAAGGCCATATCTGACCTTATCTCAGCATGTGCTCAGCTGTCTAGCAACACACACTGGTAAAGCCACAGAAAACAACCTTTCATCGAGAGTGTAGGGAAATCTCAAAATTGGCAGCACTTAAATGTGTACACATCTTAGGGATGGATATTACAGAGTGAGAAAATGGTACTAAATAAACATTGGTCTCACAAATCAGTGCTAACATTGATCAGGATAAACAAAACCATAGACAGGACGTGATTTTATTTTTGTGTTTGGAATTAAATTGCACAAGAAATTCATATACTTTTGCAGCTCTGAATAAAGAGAAAGCGCCTGCTGAGTATTACAAGGAAATGAATGGCTGGCTTTATTTGTGTATGCATCTGTAATGTTATTGTGGGCATTTTTATTCATGCAGGCAAAGTTGTGAGCTCACCCTTGGCTTTTATTTACATGGTAGTCTTTCGTCTGCTCAACGGGAGAGCCTAGCTAGCTGTAGATAGGTCCTTTCAGATACTTACAAAGGCCGCTTCAGCGGCTTTTTGTTGCCGTAACTACCTCTTTCTTCCTCACATTTCAAATATCTTTGGTTCAAACCTGGTGGCCTTGATGAACAAGGTCTATGGAATCAATCAACTGCTTCTCTTAGAAGATCTTAACATGGTTTAATGTTGGCCTTGCCACATTGTCCTTTTGAGATATAAACCTCATCCAACTTACGCCTGAGATCCAAGTTTCTTTTCTGAGGGGTCTTTTTGTGTAAAGTGGATTTCAGAGAGGCCTCAGTGTGTGTGTGGGGGGGGGGACACAACCGGAGAGACAAGCAAGGCTGAGGCATATTGTTCTCACTAATAATGAATGACAGCATACCTCAAGTATTTTTGTGACTCAGTCATTCACCACAGCCAGAGAAACACCTTTAAATCAGTCAACTTTAAATTATATTCAACTTTTTGAACAATCAATGAAAGTGCGTGGCTATTATATACAATTAATGCATTTCATCCATTTTTATATATTTAGGTGTGTTAGCAAATCACCAAATTAATATTTCACTTCCATTTATTGTAACCTTTTCAATACAAACACCGATACATATTTTTGGTAGGTCAAAAAATTCTACTCTGCAGTGAAAAAAAACAGATATGTTTTGTCAATATGTTGTCCCCATATATGACCAGATAACAAATAACACCAGTTTTTTCTTTCTTTCATTTTTGTTATGTGCAGCAGGACACATTGTTAGTGAAACAGACAGCTATTCATGGTGGACATATGTGCGAAGCACCATCAGCGTCTACAACCTCTCCCAGCTTCTGTAAAACAGCAACATCTGCCTTCAGTTTTTATAGTCCACAACATATGTCCCTTCTTTGGTGACAAAGCTGGCTAAGGCTCTCATGCTGTTCCTGTCCCCTAGTCCAAACATACATCTTTAGATACCTGTCAGCCTTTATTATTCCGTCCTCTGCCGCTGCAGATAAGGGAAGTTAAAGTTTAATGAAATGCAGCCCGGCTACTAGGCCTGGCTTTTATAATTTGTCACAGGCTGGGTGCTGGGAGCCCACTACTATGTAAACACGGAGGCATTGGTCACGGCCATTACTTCTAAATGACGGAACATGGACGAAGTGGCAGAAATGTCACTCTGCACTAGCCATTTTCCTGTTGTTGTCTTGCGCTGCACTGTGCTCTCCCATAAACCAAGATGGAGACATCAAAAATTTGAAAAACACAAATTCTAATAAAGCCAAGCAGTAATGTTTTCACAGCAAATTACCCACAGAAAGTATTCAAATGCAGTCAGTTTCCCGTCTGTATTTTCACATAAAATTGATAGCCAGCATGTTTTTGAGGCTGTTTTCTGGGTAGCCTCGGATGTAAGAACAAATGTGGTATTTGTAGGTGTAATAAGTGTTGAAGCTTCCAAAGCCCTGCAGCAGCAACTGCCGACATACTGCACTTGGGCCTGGGGTACAAACGACAACCTGTTCCCTGTCTCACACACTAGGGCCACAGCACTACTTACACCTGAATAACCCTAATGGTTATTACAGATAGGCCCGGAAGGCCTGCAGCTATGGTGGTCAAGGAGCTGCGATGCACTTTATATCACTGGAAGAGTCTTGTAGCTCACTGCCTTGAAGAATCAGTAGATAAAAATGTTTCTGACCATTAGCTTCATATGGTGTGTGTCACGTTCCTGCAGGTTTTAGGTTATAGGTTATAGAAAAATAAACAGAGTGGTCATTTTTTCCATTATTAAAATGATTTGTTTTCAAACCCACTAATGTATTCCTGTTTTCAAACTCAAACGGTCATTATACCTTATTTTATTAGCAGCAGCAGTTCATTTGGCCACAGACAACGAGCAGCACAGTGTGACAAAAGAGAGAAGGACCGTCCTTCTCCCATGGTTTGTTCTGCACTAGACAGAACTCTAGGAAACAGCTTATTCTGCCACTTCCATTTTGAGCTCCATATTAGCCTGGACTGCAGTCTAGATGAGAGCAGGGGTCTGCACACCAGAACTGACACACAGAGCAAACACACATACACCATACACACTTCAGCAGCAGTTGATGTCTTAATACAGGCAGGATCTAATTTAGCTGATCCTCTGACATTTATCCTTTAGGTAAACTCTCGCCCTCCCCTCTCGGTCCCAGAAGCACCCGTGCCAACAAAACGGCGCAGGCATATTTTAGAGCACTCGCTTCACACCTCAAAGTGCCCTCAGGGACACTCAGTGTCTCCTCTCCGGTTTCTAGTGAAATGCTCCACATTTGATGTTATTTCTTGGGCCCTTTGTGAGCAGGTACAGGAAGTTAACCGAAGGTACACCCTTGATGAAAAGAGGGGGGCTTTTATTTATTCTTGGTTTCAGCCATTTTCAGGTGGTGCAGAAAGTGATGGGCAGCAGTACACAATAAAATGTGCGCTCACCTATGGCAAGGCACACCAACAAAGCTGTTGAGCAGACATGCGCACACATACTCAGAGGTGGTCTGTGTGTGTGTGTGTGTGTGTGTGTGTGTGTGTGTGTGTGGACCGGCAGGAGCTACAATCAGTAGCTCTGTGACAAGGAAGCGAGGTGGTGGCTGGTAGGGGGGACAGAGGGACAGGAGTGATAACAGATTGAGCGACTCTGATAAACTCTCCTCTAATGGTTGTGCCTGTCCCTCTCCCCCTCTTTCACTGGCGGCGGATTAGAAACCTGGATAAGGAGAAGCAAACACTGGCAGCTTCTCTGAGTAAGCAACAGAGAGAGGGAAGCATAAGAAGATAGAGAGAATGAGGGAGAGAGATGGGAGGAGGAGAGACATGAGGAGAATGAAGGACAGAGGGAGAGAGGCAGAGTGGGAAGGGAGCCAGAGAGGATATTCAAGGAGTGGCACTTACCCACAGCCATCCATCGTTTCTCCTTACCCCCCCATCCCACCCCTCCCCGATCCCCTTATAGCCTCCTGCTTTATTTTTGCCTTCTCGGCCCTTGACAATGCAGTAACTGCTTACGGAGCACTGGAACTGCTCTTTGAGCCTGAAGTCGATGATGGGTTCAAGTGGCAGGTTGCAGGAGGTGTCAAACACAGCGTAATTCTGTGTGGTTAACGGCTAGGCGTGACACGTGCAGGACAGTGTAAACATGGATTAGGTTGATGTCTCAATCACAGCATGGCAGACTGACAGACAGGCTGTTGACAGTGTCAGCAACATGGGGAAGCTGCTTCAAGTTCATACAGTTGTTCGTAGTGTACACACAGTCCCCTGATCAAAACATTAAATCTTCTTCTATTTCATGTTTTTAGAGTTTTATTTATCTTAATCTTTTACTGTAGGAAACATAATAATAAGCAGGAATTAATCTTATTTGAGTCTAATTATTTTTCTGAATATACTACTACCTCTTCTTTTGACAGTTAGTCAGTAGTCTTCTGACTACTGGCTTTAATACTGCACTTAAATATGGTAGTGAGTTTTCATAAAAGTCTGTAACAGTTATTTTGGAACTCACCTTCAATTCTAGCAATATTATTTTTTATTGAATTGGACATTTTTGAATCTACAAAATTCTACATTTTGCTCAACTTAGATCATGCATTTTTACTGTAGAATTGGATGAATCGGATGACTTGGATAACGGTTTTACTATAAGAGTAATAATTAAAGTTGTCAACATATTGACATGCAGACGTTTGGTTACGGGTTGATTTTCCCATTTCTCACTGGTTGGGAATGTATTTGTGGGTGTGTGGGAGGTGAAAACAGCACTGATTTCACGTAAATACAGGATTGACAAAATTGCGCATAAATGCACCATTGTAGCAGACTTCTCAATCACTCTCTCTCAATCACTTTCAACTGCGTTTCCACATGGACCTTTGAATGGAAGAAATAATAGATACACAAATATAAATAATACCTCTTTGAAGGAAATATTTATAACAATGGATGGGGCAATTCTGTTTGAATGCTCCTCCCAAATAAATTATTTATACAATAAATGCAGTGATAACCATAGCTTTCATTAACAGACAGTGACTTTAAAGCATTTACAGCAAAATATACAGCAGTGACCATAATGTGACCCTACTAAGCATTAGTAAACAACTTGCTATTTATTAAGTGAGGTGCTGTGTTTTATTGAATATGGAATGGGTAGAACCCCACGTCTGGCTACCATTCAACTGAGAGAAGGCTCAAAATAGAGAGGGATAATGTAACCATGCAAAATGAAAAGAAAATAATTATATCCAGCTTTAAAGCCTCTATTAGTGAAATTCTGAACGAACAAATGGAAAATTGCACACTTAGTAATTTGTCCATTTGATTATGGCTGCTGAGTATGTGTGATTAAAATAGTGTAATTATATCTACTGTATTGCATTCATGCTCTGAACAAGACATTGAAATATCTGACAACTGTATAACTGTGGGACAGTTTGATTGACTAGACACAATACCATATACTGCAGTAAATTAATGGAATGTTCCATTTGCTAAATTGATCCATGAAAAGGATTTACCCAGCGGAGCTGAAAGTTCAAACTGCATGTAGCATTTACAGTGCAACAGGAGGTAAACTATTAAAAAGACAAGAATTAACTTCTACCACAATGTTTTCTTTTCAGATTGTTCGAATACGGGATTAAAGCACCACTCACAGCAGCAAAAAAACCCTACCTTTAGTGAAATTCTTGCCACAATGTCTAAGAAGAAATAACACAAATTGTTATATGCTGGTGGCAATTATGTTGAGTAGCATCCTAGTCGACAGAGTTGTCTTTCTCTGCACACAAGACAACGTAATGCTTCTGAGGTTCAATGAACGTGACGCTAGAACGTGAGGCTTCCCGTTCTAGTGTCAAGTGCTGCAAACAATATGCACTCACAGCAAGCACTGCTCGACTCAGGAGACGACATACTCCAATGATTGTGCCTTTGCCACAACTATTTGTGATTGACAAAGGCCCATGTAACTCACCACTGACTTTCCCTCACAATCTGGTATCTCCATATATCTCAGTGGGAGAGCAAATAAACGAGCAGTAAATAACTCGCTCACTCGGTCCCCACAGGCCGTCAATCAAATGGACAAGTGTACACTATGCTGTGTTAGAGAGCTCAGAGCTGAACTAATCCAGTAAATACAACAAAAGCCCCAACCTGAGAAAAATCCTGTCTGAAGATCCAGTCTTAAACCACAGGAGGAAAGCTGGGAACACAGAAATATAATGACTCCAAAGCAGGCATGAAGTGTGAAATTCTACTCCTTCCAAGGAACAGCTGAGCCTACCCGTGAGACGGAGCTAGTAACATTTCTTGCAATGATAGATAATCGTGCTTATTGATTCACTGAGTGGAGTCATTGGCTAGTTAACAAGTCGCTACCAGGAATATTAGTCATTATTGTGGAAATTCATAATAGCCAAATTAATGCAACTATTGTTGGGTATTGAAGTAATTCAATAGCTGTCTTGCCATCATCACACTCATCATACCAATGCATTACACTAAACAAAAGAGCTAAAGGCCCATTATGGAATGATCCTCACAAACTAGTGAGCTAGCTAAATATTGTCAACTCCAGCCAAATTCCCAATCTTCCTCTATTAATTAAGCCATTTAAACGTCCACCACACTAATTACATAATTAAATCACTGCCTCCTGGGTGCTACTGATGTGCAGTGGGTAATCTGGCGCAAAAATACCACTCATCAACAATGTGGGCTGGTTGATAATAGTAATGGATGGCTAGGACCACAGTAACTCACCAAGGACAACTTGCTTCATAAATAAACAAAAGCTTTGGATCTATTTTTACACTATTCTGATATGGGGAAGATATTGTATTTATTGTGAGAATAGAGAATGATATAATAAATATGTAAGAATGATAAAGATACCTTCTTGCATCTGTGCTATTATGTTAAAGAATAAATTGAGATTGATAAACAAATATTTATGTGTAATAATTGTGCAAGTACAACATGTTTGACCCTAAAATATACTCCATTTGTATTTTCAATATTATCTCTATAGGTGTGGTAGAATACAGAAATAATGTAAGTATAGCCTGAGTGAAATAGTTTGCCTCACGTGAACATATCTAAAGTATAAATGGCATTTTGAATATTTGAGAATAATTTTTCAAACATTTCTTAGATGACAGCACAATGTCTATCATTATTTGGACATTGTTTTTTTTTAAATAAATTATAAGACAGTCTGAGTTTTAAAGAGTCTAAAGACTCCAACTTTGTGTAAACACAGACTAAAACCCAAAAATTTAAAAAGCAATCAAAAACCATTCCACTACACAAAAGATACAGCCTCTTATCCAAATACAACAACATGCTGTAGCCCTCCAATTTAGCACAATTGTGGTCAGTCGACATGAGTGTGACCAGCACAAACACCTTGTGTGTTGGCATTGTTGGGTCTGCTCGTCTCAGCACAAGACTCAGCGGCTCCAGCCAAGTGTTTAAATTCCTGAAGAGCCTCCAGAAGAAATTAGTATGTAATAGCCACACTCTGCAAGAAGAAAGACCCATTATGGCTTTCCACTGACTGTACTTGGCTTTCATTTGTGAGCTAAATGGATGCGTGTGAAGGTGAGAGTTCACTAGCCATTCAAGTATTTGGCTTTAACTGGCTCCAGCACTCTTGCTTTAATTCAAGCAGAAGGACAAGTATGAATAATCGCTCTGGATAAGACTCATCACAACCAGCGGCATGAGCTACCCCCCCCGCACACCCCACCACCACCACCACCAATCCCCCACCCTCAAAATGGCTGCTGAAGCTTAATGACAAAATACCATTTACATCATGCCTTTTAATTTGCAATTTGCCAGCTTTTGTTGCTGCTATCTGATTTTGGTTTGTTAGCTGCACACTGTATTATTTTGATGCAAATTTCCTCCCAGCTCATTTCAAATGGTTCTAATTTCACATTTGTTTATCAGAGCTAGAGAAAATAGCTCGGGAGAAATGGGTAACTCTAATCAATGTAAAATAGAACACAAAATATCCAATGATTACGGATCCGCGAAGGCTGGCAGCCTGTGCAGAGAATTGGGGCTGTAAGATGCAATAGCCCATGTGGTATCATGGGGACAAAGAGACCACACCCAGCTGACACTGTGGGGACGAGCTGTAAAAAATGGAGGTTTTGAAGAGAAATGTCTGTCATCGGGCCTGTAACGAAGGAGTGACTGCTTTATTTAAATACAGAGGAGTGTACAGCCAAAAGTGCTAATACAAGGCCCCAAGGGTGTTCATCTCGTGTAATATATGCACAGGCTAATTTATTACACCAGGACTAATTTCCATTGCTTGTGCTTGGAGTTGCCTTGCTAATTATGAAATGTTTTTTTCTTTTAACCATTTTTTTCCCTCCCTGATTCATAATTGCACATCCACATTCAGGGGCAGTGTCTTTGCAAATGAGATGAGGCCTTGCCATTTGGCATTCACGCCCCCCCCCCACACCCAGGTGAGCCCACAGCCCACACAGGGCACAAGCAATGCTCCATTTCCTTCCAAAAAACACCCACCCTCCCAATCACCAATGCTTGGATCTTTGATGGGCTCTGCCCCCAGAACTGGTATGACCATCTCAGAAATATCAGATAGGCTGGTGTGTAATTAGACATGGGACTTTAATTAGGAAAAGTTAACTGTTAGATGAAAGCTGTCACATCTGTGATACGTACTGCTGGTTCAGTGGATGGATCCCAGGGGGGTCTGCATCAAAAGGCCCTTCCCTGCTGAGCAGGCCCACTCTAACATGTTCTCATGCGCCAAATCAGGCCCTCTGAGTGGCAGCGGATGTGAGGGGATGGAAAAACAGAGGCGCAGACACAAGTTAACTGCAAAGGAGAGACAAAGAAGAGGAGGAAGATGGCAAAGAGAACGGAGGAAAGAGAGAGAAGAAAGGCAAAATATCGCAGAGCCACTCGGCTGCTTTTTTGTGTGTCTCGTTAAATGGAGAACACGGCACAGACACAAAGGGATCTGAGGGAAAACAATGTCGCGTAACAAGACATCACTGGCTCATCATTAGCAATTTGTTGAGGGCATAATTTTCTCCTGCCCCTTGCATAATAGGTGCCCTGGGATATTGCCGACGCTTTGTGTGGCCTCATTTGGCTATTTATTTACTTGGCTTGTGTCACAAAAGAGATCTGGCCACCACGAGCGAGAGCCAAGATAACGCTGTTATGGCTCCACATCACAGCCCTATTAAGATGGAGCCTCTTTAATTGACTCCCCTAGCTCATTGCCTGACCTGGACTCTCACTGATCCCACCCAACCAATAAGAGGTCTTGTCTCACAGGGCAAAGCTTAGGGCGATTGTGATGTTTTTGTTTAACTTGTTTTGGTTGGTGTTGTGTCAAACGGCCTTGTTATTGGGTGCACTTACTTGATTTTATGCATCATGCTCTGAGTTAAGGTACTAAAAAAATTGTTATTCGATATTTTGATTGAGTTGCTTTCTATCTCTCTCTCTCTCTCTCTCTCTCTCTCTCTATCTCTCTTTTCTCTACTGGAAAAAATACAACAGCTGCAAACTGCTGTAGCAGTGTTAAATATGGTGAAACGGCTTGACGGATATCGCTGCCATTAATCACAAAAGCGAGGAGAGAGAGAGAGAGAAAGCCTTATAATTTCATTGTGTGTGTTTCCTGTTTACCCATCTCCCCAGATGGTACTGCCAGGGCTCCACAGAGGATCTCTCATACTGTTGTTCCATCGCCACCCGCTTTCTGTGGCTCTTTTGTGACAGTATAGACCTTGAGCTGTCATTTACATTCAATAGACACATACACTGTGGGATAGATGGATGGTCCACTGGATGGATGACCCAAGTCATGGCAACAACGTAGCTATTTGGAAAAACAAAAAGCAGTTTTTCTGGAAATGGAAAGAAATTGATGATGCTAGCTCGGTGCAGCACTGCTGACAGATTGTGATGAGTATAATGATGTGCATACACTATCTAAGCGCCCACTGACTTCCTGTGACTAGCCCCCTTTCCAACCATCGTTCTTTTTGAATGACAGCATTCACATTAGTGTAACTGTAATACGATTGTGTCTGTTGTTGAGGAAATGAAAATCAAGTATTTGACCTCTGTATCCCACAAGTGGCTTAGTCTTGTGCTGTGGTGGCCTTTAGAGTGATGGTGCAGTAGCACCCTTTCATACCACCATGCTCTCTTTATTTGTTAAGCCTTCATATCAAGACTAAACAGCTTTAATGTATTCTGTCCATAGCATAGCTGGAATTTGCATGAATTTATAAGGCTTAAAGCCAGACGGCCTGTTGAAGTGAAGTGTGTTAAATGTACGCACATGCACACAGCAGCCCCATGTCTGCTGCTTTGACAAAAGCTGTGCTTTGGCAAGGCCAAATGAGAAGATAGTGAAATCGATTTCCACATTGTATTTCACACCCTTTCATCAGGCCCGGCCCTGTGGCTGGAACGCTTGTGATTTCAAAAGCACTTAACATGTGCCAGCCCCTTTGTTCAAGAAGCAAACTACTTCTGAGGAGACATCAATGCAAATAAAACCAACTAGCAAAGCGAAGGAAAACTTGAGCTGAAGAACAACCAAATTACCCGTAGTTAATACATCTTCATTACAATTTCTCTCTCTCTCTCTCTCTCTCTCTCTCTCTCTCTCTCTCTCTCTCTCTCTCTCTCTCTCTCTCTCTCTCTCTCTCAACTTATCATCTTAACACATCATTTCCCCAGGTAACACGTTGTTGACTCGTACTTCCAGGGCCTCTGCTACTAGAGTCTTAAGGCACATTTGCACAAAATCGCTGCTCTTGCATTTTCCTGCCTTTCAGCACTCCCAGGGTGTTATTCAACTTCCTTAAAAAACGCCTATATTCCAGAGACATGGTGGCTAGATTTAGTACCACTCCCTTTCCACAATTTCCTTGATACCCATGTTCTAATGGGATTGATATTCTATTTCTGTAATTAGGATTTGCAGCGCTAAGTTGCACAATAATAGCAATGAATAAAACAGCTGTTCTATCTTAAGCTTCTGACCATTTGTGTCATTGTTGTGCAAATATTTCCATTTTCATTCATCTGACAGTTTTGGCCACTTTTCTAAACAATGTGGAACTTGGAATTTGTGTATTTTTTCTGATAATATAAGAGCAACATCTGTGCTATTACCTCAAGTGAAGTAAAATATGTGCAGCCAAATCAGAGACAGATGGATGGAAATGATGAAACTTACAAATCCTCTTATTCTTTTGTGATTTGTATTCAATGTGCAAAACAAGCAGAATGGTTCAAGTTCTCATGTTTATGTTTATAAATCATATAAATGAGACCATAACTGCAAAACAATTTCTCCTCATCTGGAAAATATTGCCCCCCTCTCCTTTTACTTATCTTGCTGTGTCTGCTGACTGTCTGAAATCATGTTATCCTACATGATCCGAAACCCGCTCTAGAGGTCATCTACATGCTGTTATGATTACGGCTTCCTTAGTCTGATCCAGAGGCTTTCCATAACACCATTAATGAGGTGTGTGTATACAGTACATCTACCTATGAGAGGCCAGTAGTGGGTATAACATCAACATCCATCAACATCCCTGACTACATGAAGGGTTTGTTTGGTATCAGACTGGAGGGTCACCCTGCTCTGCATCTGGTGATGGACCTAGATCACCCCATCGCCATTACCAGTGCCCCAGCCTCACCCCAGGAGGCAGATTGGGAGACTGGGGGTGGGGGGGGTGGGAGGTCACTCTGCCTCAGTTGAGGGCCATGTTATTTTTTTCTACCGTTGGACTAATCAATGGTTTAGGAACATGTTACATCATCCCAGATACATTTGTGTCAGTTCATACATCTGTCTAAAACACACTTGGACAAAATATTTAAAGAAACAGAAAACAGACACAGTTATTGCACTTATATGCATCTTATATCATATAAGTAAATAATCCATAACATGCAGATCTGATTCACCCAGACACAAAATAAATATATTTACAATTTAATTGAGAAACAGGCACATTAAAACTACTTAAAATGCAAACACAATTGTCTGTTATTGCTTGAAAATGGAGTCCTTGATCCGAGACTGCATTTCAACACATTGTAGTACAGACATCTTTCAGTTTCAGAAGCCACAAACAGCAGTAAGTGTTTTCACATGTTTTCAAGGTCACAGTTCCACACTGTGTTTAAATTTGTCCATCAACATAGTGTGAAGTGAATGCATAAATGTCACAAGCACCCGCAGTATTTTTGTCAGGACAGGTAGGTAAAGTGACGTAGTTTTTCTCAGCCTCATTACTCACGCCTCTGGTGGATATGGCACTCGCTGGTTTTGTCTGTCAGAGTGGAACCTGCATGACAAATATCTAGCTTGTTTTCTCCAGCTAGCAAAAACATGCATGCTGTAGCATGACGATGACCATACACATTAACTGTATGTGAAAACAGTTGAATAGCAACTCGGACACCACAGATTGGTGTGAAAAAGCAAACATAGTAAAAAACATTTACAATTTTTGTGATGATATAAATAACAGACACAGATATAAGAGCCTTTTCCCTTAAACAGTGATATCGGAACATTTGAAAACCATCTCTGTTGTCTTGAATTGACCATGAAGTTGAGAATGTTTTTAGAAGCCAAGTCTGATGAGCCTGAGGAAATGGGAAAGAAGCAAGTGGTCCTTCCATGGGGAACTGAATCACTTTGTATCACCTTCCCAGAATTCTGCTGCTTGATTTGGGAGGGCACTGTGTGTGTGTGTGTGTGTGTGTGTGTGTGTGTGTGTGTGTGTGTATGTGTGAGAGAGAGAAAGAGAGAGAGAGAGAGAGAGAGATTTTGAATGTGTATACATCTCTGCAAGCATGTGTTTATATTTATATCATCTTGTGTTGTATCACCTTGCGGAGAGATGATGATATAGCACTTTATCCACAACTCCTACTGTGTATCTTATCGTCTGTACACATCCTGCTCAGCTTGTGGCTATGCTGACTTTGTGTATTCTTTTCCCCTGTCAAATCATTTCCCATCATTCCATGTGTCGCTCTATCTGTTGGAGGCATGTTCCCCTTAAGGTTACTTGAATGGCAGTTCTCCTTTGTGAGAAAGTATACAGTGGAAAGTGACTGGAAGTATGGGAGAGTAAAGGAAGCGACATGCGACAAAGGTCGGGAACCAGCGTCCCATTTGTTGTGGTGTGACTTTCGTCTTCATGTCCTTTGGCAGGGAGGTGGTTGAATGTCCTAAATCATTCCTTTACTACTGCAACCTCTGGTTGAAGTCTTGGATTGTACCATCATACAACCTGATAATGCACTCCGTTTTTGATACTGTTAGTTAATACATAAGCAAAGTCATGCTAGCAGCTTTGTGAGGCTGTAATTATAGGCATAGCTGTGTTTTGAGCTAAAGGCTAACACCAGCATGCTAATGCCACAATGACATCACTAACATGCTGATGTTTAGGTGTAAATATTTACCATGTTCACCATCTTAGTCTAGGGTGTTAAATGTTAAAGTTAGCACTAAACACAAAGCACAACTGAGGCTGAGGTTGGTATGAATGTTGTTAGTTTTGTAGGTATTTGCTCATAAATCAGAGTACTGGATAAATGGACATTTTAACCTGATGATGGTGCTAGATGAAAAGACAAGTCTTTAAAATTCAGCCTGAGGGAGACATGAATATCTGTAGGACAGAGTAAAATTCAGGGTATCACATCTACTGGGCACCATGGATATATTTACTAAATTCCATGGCAATCCATCAAATAGCTGGACCAAAGTGATTCACATATTACATTCCCTAAAACTATGGCTAAAGGTTTGAGTTTGTGTCAATTTTTTGCTGCATAGCTTAAACCAAAACATTGACTCTGGCACGAACTTGGATTTATTAATCAATATCCACAATCTACAATGAATAACTGGAAACTGGGGTCTCAGTCACCCAAGGAGCAGCACTGGGCTGCTTCATTTCACCCAACTGAGTGGGAAATGTATCTGTGCTAATAGTGTGTCGTCTGTCAGTTTGTCACTATGAATGATGATAGACCATAGGAGAGTGTAAACACATTCAGAACCTCCATAGAAACAACACTGGAGTTATCAAGGCTTTAGAGCACTTTATCTTTAGGGAAATCCGATTTTGTAAGACGGCGGCTTTTAAATTCTACTAATAATGCTCATACACATGCTCTATCTCAAAATCTTTCTTTGTGTCTGTCATCATCTCGTGCACTCTATCGCTTAAAACACTTTCCTCTCACACACACACAAATACTCATAATCACACTTTCAGTCTTACCTGATTTGTGTCTCTCTAGGTCTCTATGATCCTTGGGAGGGGTTTCTTTTATCAGACAACATGGGTTACGTTGGGATGGAGGTCAGGAGTTTGTAATTTAGGGGCCCAGAGAGGTGTGAGTGACACCCTTGCTTAGGCTCCCAGGGCCCAGCAGGATCAGTGCGTGTGGAGCCGGGCCAGCTCGCCACACAATGACAGGAAATGGGAATTTAATACAAACTTTCTCACAAAGTCTCAGAGACCTCCCGCCTCTGTTGCCGGTCTCACTTCCAGACACCCCCAGCTTAGCCATCACCACCTCCTCCACTACAACCACAACAAAATGTCAGAAACAAGTGAAACATGCCCCGGAGCGTGCTGCTGTAAATTTTCTGTTTGACAAAATTCAGGTGGCATATCCCCACAGTCTTTCAGCTTACCACAAAGACTTTTCTTGGTGGAGTTTGTGAAGAATTATGCTTAAGAATAACAATGTAAACGGCAAAAAACAAATAAAAATATCCCAGACAAGGATAAACACCAGGAGTTCCATTGTCTAATGAGATCATGAGCATGAATGAGAAATCTGACTATATAGTTATACTTTACCCAGTAAACCACCAAGAGTCACCAAGAACACCAAACGTCACACATACAGTTACACTACACATGCATGCTTACAGTCTGTTACTTACCCCTCACTGTAATGCACCATCACATATGCACACACATGTTTATGCACATATACATATGTAGACTGCATATGTATATGTGCATGAACACTGGATGACACAAAAACACCCCTGGTTTCTGGCTCCTGACAGCCTTATTGCAGCCAGAGCCTGAAGCATCTGTGTTGACCCAGCCTTTGGTCTTTTCCCTTTTGGCTTCCTATAGAGGCTCCACCAAGCTGTGTCTGCAGCACAACACTTTTCTATCTTTTCTCTCTGTGCACTTCTTCCTTTGTTCTCTTCTTCATTGTTTCCCCTAAACTCAACAAGATTCTGCGAAACCTGCAGAAACCTTAGAACATGGCCTTAATTATAGTCAAAACTATCTCAACAGCAGTTTGTTGCAAACTATTTTACTGTAAACCTGCTGGGCTGCTACCTGTGTCATTGTTCACACTCTTAAGTCCATTCCTGTCAGTGGGTGTTTTTGAAGTGTGTGCAGAGGAAATAAGAGGGTCTTAAAAATGTTGTTCTGGCTTCTGAGCTTCACAGGTCACACTAACAGGTCAAAGAGACAATACAGATCTGAGTCAAACGTAAGTGCCAAGACCCTTTGCTTGCCAAGAGCCAAAATAGAAACACTGTGATTTGTATAAAAACACTTCCAACATGGGTATACTTTCAGTTTTTATTAGATTTTTTTTCTTTTATTACCTCAGCTAATTGAACCAGGACATCGCCTTCCTATGATTATGATATCCATTGTGTCATTCATACACTATTTGACATTGTACCTGTTTTTATTTATTTATTTATTTTATCAGAGACCTTGCACAATACACATATTGTATCAGATATAGTTAAAAGCAAAATTTTATTTGTAGTCCCTGGACGGAGGCCAGTAAAGATGCACAGGTTATGGGTTATATGACATTATTAACTTTTTCAGACTAGACATCAATGTGCCCACACTTTGCAAAGAATTATATTATTTTAATCTGTATTTTTTGATCCAGAATACAATAGAATAGTCCTTGCAGGCTAAAGAAAGCCTTGTGAGCTCCTGAAATTGAAAACAGGAAGTCTCAAACAATAAGAAGTTGAGTCAACTTCAAGTCGATTGTCTGAAGCTGCTAGGAAATGTAAAGCAAACATCAAATCAGTCCAACAGTTTTTTTCTGAGAAAATGAGAAAAGGCGTGTGCAGTTGTTCCAAGTGGATGTTTCAAAGTGAGACAGTGCAGCACTTTTAAAAGATTGGGGCAGAAATGGCAGAATAGACACAACAAACATTGTTCATGTTCCTGAGGCTGATTGATTATAACAGCGAGGGGAGGGGGAGGCAGGCCATAAAAGCTGCAGGGATTGTAACCAAGTGAAAGAACAAAGCTGTTGCATTTGGCAAAACATGATACCAGCTGCTGCTGCATTTGGTGTTCTGCAGTATCTCTACAAAGAAAATCATGGCAGCAATAAATGTCAGCCTCAGAGGTAACATGGGGCATGCAGAGTGTAGGTCTTGGCCACACAAATGCATGTAAAGCATGGATAGATATAAAGTATTGTGGTTGAGTACTCAATGATCAGCATTTAGTAGACATATTATAATGCAATGCAGTCTTCTCCCCCAAGATGTTTATTTTAAAATATTTGAAATGCTAAGAAATCCTGGTGTTTTACGTTTTGCGACATGAAAACAAGATGTTACTTCCAACACTGAACTCAAATATCCCTGTGACAATTTCAGAAATACTCAAACACATCACAACATGACTTTAGACAACATGGGTAGCCTTTGTTATCATATAGTAAAAACAGTTATAGCTGCCATAACGGTAGACATTAGTAAGATGCTGCATAATCAGTTCTATTCAGAGTCAAAATAGTTGCCATTGTTTTGAAACAAAAAGTTACAACGTTTAAACTCATAAATACATTAAGGACATTAAGGGAGGTCTGGAGCGCCAGCAGTCCTCCGCTGTCTGGTGACGCTCTTCCTTCCTTTCCCACCCAGAGAAAGCTGAGCTTTACCGCAACTCCAACTCTGTGCTTAGTGTGACGGACCGTGATATCATCTCTGAAAGCCGTACGAGACCGCAGTAAGTTCGGAGTTCGTTACCGAAGAGATTTTACACCTGAACTGGAACCCCGGGTGATTCGCCAAGTTATGCGTAAAAAAGCGCTCCACTCGTCGTGACGCGGCGTCGCCGTTTTTGGATGTACAACTCTCCCCGTAAATCAGATTTAGTATCGACAAGTTTTTCCCAGTGAGGATTATGCATATCATGAGGATTTTGTGGGTGTTTGTATTGTGCTCCCTTGATTCATCAGGTAAGGGGAAACTTATTTTTAGTCTTTCTGGGTAGCTCTTAAACTGTGCCAAATATTAATAAATTGTATACATTAACATTTATTTTCGAGAAATGTGATGCTATGTCTACTATATTTGATTTTTATATCATTTTTAATAATTCATATTTTGTTACATCATATAAGTTATACCCTCAGAGTTTAGAGTGTAGATGCCTGAACCCTTTGGGGATAAAGGAGCTCATCCATGTTTCCTGCCATTGTTCTCTGGACCAGGGGATCAAATACTAGGCAGAAGGAATGCCGAACAAACTGACATTATTGGGTTTGGCACTTTTATTCAAATAACTACATTCCTGGAGGCATTTTTTGTTTTCTGTCTGATATTGCCAGTTTCTCAATCCCTATCTCGAGTGTCAGTGTGTAAGATGTTGTAAGTCATTTTTATAAGGAATACACTGTGATACTCAAGGCATACTCTCATCTAATGTGGCAGAAACTGATACTTGTGGGCTACAAACTTCTGCTATAATTTTGTACTACACTTCATGTGTTCAGATGGTCTACAGCACAATTTTGTGTAAACTGTCAGGTGAATGAAAAGGAGTCATTCTTCACAAGTTATTAGAAGTGACATTTGATCACATATTGAGTCTAGAACACTGATGCCAAAACCAATCTTTACGTTTGATGTTAGAAACAAGATTAGTTTGGATTTCTGGATCTGAATACGAACACCTCTGCTGAATCCTGCAGCAGATATCTAAAAAACAATGGAGCTGAATACCGCTGAATGAACAGTGAGCAGCACGACAACACATCATAGAGATGCTGAAACAGATGTGACCATGACTTTGAACCAACTGAACAATATATATTTTATTGGTTTCCTTTTTTGCAAAGAGTACTGCAAATATCCTGGACACTGGTAGTGAGAATGTTCAAGACCATATATACAGTATATTTTCTGTTTTTGTGTGGATCAGATAACTTACAGCTTTCATTTACTTGTCTAAAGAAGAGGGAAAACATGTATTTTATTGCCCTGGGAAAAGGGTGATGTTAAATCCCCCTTACTGACTCAAAAGGTTTGTGGATCCCTGTAGGAGTCTAATAATCAAGTCAAGCTACTTATAAGTTTCTCGTATATCAGAAAAGTTTCAAAGAATGTGCCATGTCCTACAGGTGCTGTGATCGACTTGACCATGACCTCCACAGCAGAGGTCACCAACATCAATCAATTCAGCATCTCTTGTGTTAATGGAGAGCACAGCCCTGCTCTGGTGGACATCAAGAGAGACAACAAAATCTTCATATTACCCAAGACATATTTTAAAGTGCATAAGCCCAGGAACAATGAGGTTGTGGCCAGAGACTTCCATGAACTGGATCAAATTGGAATCTTCTACTGTGAAACCACTCAGGAAGGTTGCACACCTGAGATGGTCACGATGATCAACAACTTTGGAAGAGGTGGGTTCAGACTTCACACAACCAGTTTTGTGAGCATTTATACTTCTTTTTATGACCAAGCCTAAACAACTATGAGCCGCTTATTGATAATCTACAGATTGCATCCAGTTTCGGTGGTGTGTCATGTTTGGAAAATAACTGTGTGTATCTGTGTTCTTTATAGCAAACTTTGTCCCAACTCACCTTACACTGACAGCTAACAAAGGAGAGACAGTTCACCTCAGCATGCAGCTACTCAGCTCCGAAAAGAGAGATGTGACTTGGAAGTTCAACGGTAAGCCAACTCAAGACGGAGGCAGGAAATTTAACATGTCCTCCATAACAACCTTAAACGTACAGGTTTTTTATTAAGAATCTTAAGCAAAAAAGGATAGAAGAATACTTTTTGACACAATGGAAACTATGCCACTAATACTTTTTATGTGTTTTGTGTAGGAAACTACTATTATATGACTCACTGGAATGAAATAATCAATCACACTGCTGTACTGACAGTGGAGGATGCAAAATTAGCCAATCAAGGCATCTACAGTGCCAGCTACGTGGGAGACATACCCCTTCATGGAGCCTGGATGAGGCTCATTGTCAGAGGTTTGTTGGATCCCTGGACATTGGACATTCACACACTTGCACAAACTAGGCTATTTACATGTGGTTTAGAGGTTCTGGTTGGCTGCTCTTTTTTCACCTTTGGACGGAGCCATGCAAGCGGTTTCCCTCTGTTTTCATTCTTTACACAAAGCTCACGGGGCTGCTGGCTTAAGCCTTATTTTTAATGCACACACACAAGGTTGTTTTCAATCTCCTCATCATTTAACCAAATGTCAAAATATTGGTTAAAAGGTTAGGGTTAGGAGTTTTGCATTTATTAATTTCAAGCTTTGTTTCATTTCCTGTACCTCAGTAACGTCAAGAGACATTAGCAGTATTAACACCATCTCCACCTTGCACCTGCCAAAGCACATCTAAACGAATTGATGTTTTTTGACGTCATGTATTTTACAGGGAAGTTTAAATGAACTTCACACACATTCATGGAGGACATAACATATGGATTTTACAAAGTGTTGTATACTGC
Organism: Nannoperca obscura; assembly: GCA_036024295.1. NCBI lineage: Eukaryota > Metazoa > Chordata > Actinopteri > Centrarchiformes > Percichthyidae > Nannoperca > Nannoperca obscura. The sequence continues at coordinate 284 of JAVQJL010030713.1, read as the reverse complement.
CCGAAAACAGGACGGGTCAAAGAAAGCTCTTTCTCCTCGCAGACTGCCCCAGTAGGAAGTGGGGTCCTAACTGTGACAAGGACTGTCCAGAGTGTCTCAACGGAGGGGTGTGTCATGATGTCGAGGGAGACTGTATCTGTCCTCCGGGATTCATGGGAACGCGCTGTGAGACAGGTTTGTGCTGTAGTTAATATAATATCCTCACTAGTATAGTGGTACACGTTTGTGTGTGTGTGTGTGTAAATGGGAGAGAGAGAGAGAGAGGGGGAGAGAGAGAGAGGGAG
>JAVQJL010030705.1:0-10728 GCA_036024295.1 Nannoperca obscura | reverse complement strand
CTATTCTGCATTTTACAGGGAGCCAGTGTAGAGAAGCTAATACTGGAGAAATATGATCCCCCTTCCTGGTTCTTGTCAGTAAACGTGCTGCAGCGTTCTGGATCAGTTGGAGAGTCTTAAGGGACTTATTGGTGCAGCCCGATAATATGGAGTTGCAATAATCCAGCCTAGACGTAACAAATGCATGATGAGACAGGATGTGCCTGATTTTTGCAATGGTAAAAAGGCAGTCCTTGAAGTTTTTTTTATGTGAGAGTTAAAGGAAATATCCTGTTCAAAGATAACTCCAAGATTCCTTATAGTGTTGCTGGAGGCCAGGGCAATGCCGTCTAGAGAAACTGTATCTTCAGATAGTTTGTTTCGAAGTACAATAACTTCTGTTTTGTCTGAGTTTGACATAAGAAAATTGCAGGTCATCCATGTTTTTATGTCCTTCTGGCATGCTTAAAGTTTAACAAATTTACTGATTGATCTGGCTTGATCGATACATATAATATATCATCTGCATAACAATAAAAGTTTAGGAGTGAATAAAATTGGTCCAAACACAGAACTTTGTGAAACTCTGTGACTAACTTTGGTGTGCATAGAGGATTCATCGTTAACATGTACAAACTGATATTGATCTGATAAATAGGATTTAAACCAGCTTATTGTGGAGTCTTTAATGCCAATTAAATGTTCTAGTTTCCGTAATAGAATGTGATGGCCTAGTTGGGACGGGGTCTAACAGACATGTTGATGTCTTAGATAAAGAAATCATTGAAGTTAGTTGATTAAGGTTCATTGGAGATAAGCAGTCTTAATGTATATCAGGTTTTACAGTTGTTTCTAATATCCCTGTGTTTGAAGATATGTCAGTACCAGCTGAGGGCAGGAGATGCTGAATTCAACAAAGCTGTGACTCTGTCAGCCTCAGTACAGTAGGCTGTTCTGGGATTACAGAGGGCCTTCCTATAGATTTTAAGACTATCTTGACAGGCTTTCCTTTCAGGTTTTCACAATGTTAGCTTTAATTTGCGGGTTATACATTTGAGCTAACCTCCTTTATTATATAGAGGCAATGTAGTCGAGTGTCATTCGCAGTGAGCCTGCAGCACTATCAACAACATGATCAATTTGGGAGGGACTAACGTTAGTATAGGAGTCATCTGTTATATTGAGACATGGTATTTAATTAAATGCCGACGGAATATCTTCCTTAAATGTAGCTACAGCCGTGTCAGATAGACATCACATGTAAGAATTTTTATCTAATGACAATAACAGGAATTCAAAAGTAATTAAATAACTGTCCGATAATAAGGCATTTTGTGGAAAGACTATTAGATGTTCAATTTCTATACCACAGACGAGAACAAGGTCACAGGTGTGGTTAAAACAGTGAGTGGGTTTATGTACACTCAAATCTAATAATGAGATAAATGCAGCACTAAGTCTATCATTGTCTACATCCGCATGAATATTAAAATCACCTACAATAATTACATTATCTGTTTTAAGGACTAAACCTGATAAGAACTCTGAGCATTTAGATAGAAATTAAGAATACTGTCCAAGAGCTCGGTAAACTATAAAAAATAGAATTGTTTTTAGTGTTTTCCAGGTTGGGTGTGAAAGACACCGAAACAAGGCTTTCGAAGGAGTTATAATTTAGTTTAGGTTTAGGTTTGATTAGTAGGCTTGAGTCAAATATGGCTGCAACTCTAGCTCCTCAGCCTGTGCCTCGAGGGATGTGAGTATTAATGTGACTGGGGGGAGTAGATTCATTTAGGCTAACATATTTATCATGACACAGTCAGGTTTCAGTTAGACAGAATATATCAATATTATAATCTGATATTAGATCGTTTACTAGAACAGCTTTAGATGTAGAAGTACAGTGGCCCTGAAGTGCAAAACACAAACACAAATCGGAAAACACGAACGCAAATCAGAAAACAGAACACATTAACAGAAAACACAACACATGAACAGGAAACACGAACGCAAAACAGAAAACACAACACATTAACAAAAAACACGAACGCAAAACAGAAAACACAACACATTAACAGAAAACACAACACATTAACTCCTAACGGAAAGGGTAGGCACTCCTACCAGAAGACATGGGTGCTTATTAACAAGTTTGGCCGTAACTTTTCAATGACTCTTTTGCCACAATGAGGGCAATACATATTTATTTAATTTTTTTATTCACCGGTCCTGGCTCCATTGTTTTCTTTCATGTGACTACTTCTTCTGCTTATGCTGCTTCTTCTGCTTTCGTTTAGTGACGGTTGGCAAACAGCTTAAAGTGCATTACTGCCACCTTCTGATTGGACGTGCTGTCTGTCTCTTTACGGACAGCGCGTCCAATCAGCAAGGATCCTTTACGACCATAAGAACCCTCAATTTTCATTAGGAGTTAATGTGTTGTGTTTTCTGTTAATGTGTTGTGTTTTCTATTTTGCTTTGTGTTTTCTGTTTTGCGTTCGTGTTTTCTGTTAATGTGTTGTGTTTTCTGTTTTGCATTTGTGTTTTGCACTTCAGGGCCACCGTAAGATGTTTAAGAGTCAACATTTAATTGTCCTATTTTGTTGTACTGCTTCAGTGGCGGTTTTACTTTGTGTTGAGTTTTTATGTGCAACTCCTCTTCTGTTTACTTTTAATTTTAATAATTTTAGTGGCCTGAGACAAGACGCCCTCTCTGTGGAGTTTAGGGTGGGTAACTGCTCTAATGGAAGCACAGAGAACCGTGTAGGACTGCAGCTCTGCCTCCTGGTCTGGACCACAGACTGTATTAAGTCTGTGGTTTGAACTTTGAGTTGTCATGGCTTAGGGCCCCAAATAAACTCGGCCAGATTTCTAGATATGAGAGTGGCCCCAAAGTGGGATGAATGCCATCTCTCCTAATCAGACCCGGTCTTCTCCAGAAAGTGCTCCAATCATCTACAAAGCCCACATCATTACCTGGACACCACCTCGACAACCAGCGGTGGAATGATGACATGCGGCTCTACATTTCATCGCTAGTAATGTTAGGTAGGGGTCCAGAGAAAACTACGGAGTCCGACATTGTCTTTGCTTATGTACACACCAACTCAACATTAACTTTCGTGACCTCCGACTGGCGTAGTCGGGTGTCATTACCACCGACGTGAATAACAATCTTACCATATTTACGTTTATCCTTAGCCAGCAGTTTTAAATAGGATTCAACGTCACCCGCTTTGGCCCCTGGGATGGATTTGACTATGGTTGCTGGTGTCGCTAACTTCACGTTTCGCAAAATGGAGCTGCCGATAATCAGAGTGGGTTTCTCAGCGGGTGTGTCGCTGAGTGGAGAAAACTTGTTTGAAACGTGAATGGGTCGGTGGTGAACCGTGGGCTTTGGTTTAGGGCTATGCTTCTTTCGGACAGTCACCCAGCCTCCCTGGACTTCCCGGCTGCTCGGGAGAGAGGAGACAGAGAAGCCATCACTGAGCTAACAGCTAAGCAACAGTAGCAAGCAGCTAACTAGTGTGTAAACAACTGTAGGATTAGCAGCAAGTCGTGTGAGTGATTAAGTAGAACGAACAACTAGTGTACACTCTAATGTATAGCGTATAATTAACCGATATAGTGAAGAAAATAGCAGAATTCAGCCACTCACTGTTTGGCTCTTTGGTGTCCTATTTGGTTAAAGGGATTGTATGTTGCTTTTTAACATCAATAAATTACTTTCACATTCATTTTTCAAAGCTGTTTTAATTATCATCAATAAACAACACTTTTGCCAAGAGGATTATCAGCCTCCACACTACATTTTACATCATGTGCCATCGGGCTTGATCTGGCAGGAAATCTGAGGAACTGTTTCGTGGCACAAACCTGCAAGAGGGCTGCTGTTCTTGCTGCTAAAAAGTATTACTTTGGGAGCAATAGAAGAGAGAGGATTTATAGAGAATATGCCACCATTAAAATGTATATGATAAGTATTTATTGATTATAGATATTTTCATTAAAAAAAAATATGTTAACTGAAAATGTAAGAGCAATTGATGCAGTTGTTTGTATGCAATATAGCTAAAATATCTCTGAAATACTGACAGGAATATAGAATCTAAATATAGAAATTTGGTACGTGTAGGGATATAGGCCTATACAAATGAAGTCGAAAGTCACTGTCATTCTCTCTCATTCACTCCTTGTATCTCCATCTCTCACACACACAAACTCTGTGGTTTTGCTTGGAACCGGCCAAATTGGAAGCGACATGCTCATTTTAGAGCATCACACTGGGACTGGCATCTCAGTCAAAGAGCATGAACTGTTGGTACACTGATTATCACCGTATAAAACATGTATAAGAAATAATCTGCACTGTGACTGGCTGAAAAGTCTCCTCTGCCTGTTTTTGTCTTTTTGTCTTTGTAGTTTTTTAATAACTCAATTTTCTTCTCTCCCTCTCTCTCTCTGTGTCTGACGCACATACACACAGACAAGCCTGTTTGAACCATGTGTGTATGTTTGTCACGCCCATGGGAGTGTGTGTGTGTGTGTGTGTCCTCTTGAGGACAGTGGAGTCTGATAGGAGAAGTCAGTGTCAGCCCTGAGGGAAGACGCCTGCTAATAGAGTTTGCTCTGTGGGAGTGAGTGCTCTAAGAATGCAATGTTGATGTATTCAGCTGTGTGTGTGTGAGAGAGTGTGTGTGGTGGGGTGGGTGGGTATTTGTTGGGGGGGGGGGGGGTAGCATACACGCAGCTCTTCTAATAAAGGTACATCTGAGGTTTTGTACTCTACTGCAGAACACATTTTGTGGACATAAACACACACACTGAGTGTATCGAATCAGGTCTTTGCAGTCTATGTGAATAAGGGACATCTTAACTATAGCCACTTGTGTACCATTTCCAAGTAGCCTGTTTATTAAGTTACACAACAGGAGTTTGATAATGATACTATATAATAACTTGAAAAATTGTGTGTGAATGCTGAAAGCTGAAATGGATTTGCTGAACACTGCTGAAATTGCAAAAAGCTAAAATGCTTATTTGAAATGTTGAAAAAGCTGACATCTAAATGTTGAAGCAGATATGTGAAATGAATTGCCAGAACTGAAAGCTGAAGTGTATTAGCTATAGAAGCTATGAGCTAAAATACATTGCTAGAAAAGCCGGAAGCCAAGCTGTAAAATGTTTAATGTATTTTTAATACATTGTTGAAAAAGGCACAATACTTTGAGGAAAGAAAGTTGAATAGAAGCATAAAAGTCCTTAAAGAGCAATTTGAAACTTGCGAAAGTTTTACTCAGAAAAGTCATCACTGTGAACAATCCGTAGGTCGCATTGGCAAAACTACCTCACCGTCAGTACCAGGAGATATTTCTGAACATGCAGATATATATTTTGCGTGGATTATGTTAAGAAATGGTGGCTAAATCACAGTTTCAAAAGTCCTCATATTCGCGTTTTGCTTGAAAGTGAAGGAGCCAAAATATCATTACAGTCTATGAGATGGTTTGAAGAGTTTATGATCCATCAAGGCATCATAAACAATTCAATTCAAGTCCTGTGGCTTAAATGGTTACATTTTATGAAAGAGCATGGGTTTTCCTACATCTTCTGTAAAAATTTATGAAGAGTGACACATTGTTTCTATAAAGTATAGCATATTGTATGATATTATAGTGGAATTGTTTTTTAGTTTGAATGCATTGTATTTGATAATTTACAAAGATAATCTGTTCTTAGATTTAATGCTCTTTTCAATTCTGCCATTGGTGATTCATCACCAGCCCTTACAATTTTGATGAGACATCTTGTTGTTTTCGATCACGATTCTATGCACTTTATGTAAAGCTCTTATTTGGAAGTTGCTTTGGATAAAAGTGTCTGCTAAATGCCTAAATGTAATGTAAGAGTGAAGATTGAGGACAGGGGAGCAATTTTAGCTGAAATTTTAAAGACGATTTTACAGCTGCCCTCCACTCTAATGATGATGTCACACACTCTAGCTGGCCACATACACACCCATTATAATCTCAAAAAGGACAGAAAAAAAACTGTGATAAATCAAAATTTTTTAAAGATTTCTAAAAGCTGAATAGTTGAAGATCTTGTGTTTAGAACAGTTTAAAGTTTAAATAGATTATGTAACTGAAAGTATGCAGAAGTTATAAGTGCTGAAAGTTGAAGAAGATCTCAAGGCTGCTACATTCATTTTAATAGGGGGAAAATGTTTTAAAACCTAAATATTTTTAAAAGTATAAAGGTATAAAATAGAAAATTAGAGCTGAACATTTTGATAGTTAAATAGTTTCTGTAGCACAAAGTATGCAGAAGGAGTAGCGAAGCGAAAAACGTACAGAAGAAGTATAAAGAAAAAGTAGGATAACAATAGTGTGAATGCTTAATCAGCATTCCCACTAATTAAAGGGTATTATAATGACACCAGCAGTATAATAACACCAGTAGTATAATAACACCAGTAGTATAATAACGTGGTGGTGAGCAATACAATACAGTTTTAAAATATGACAATGGATTTTATGAGGAATATAGAGCCTGTTATTTATTTTTTCATGGACGAAAGTCAAAGCACAAACACATGGTGAGTTAAAAGTAACATGGAAATTTTTCACGTACTCTTGTTTGACTTCTTTTCAAGAGTCAGATGAGGTGATTGGTATATTAATATCATCTCTGTGTGTACATTGCAGACATAGGCTAGCTAAGCACAAAGACTGGGAGAAATTAAACATACAGTATTTGCCTAACCATAGATCCTGCATTCCTCGATGGCATTTTAACCATTGGGAAATTACAGGATTATTACGGTCTGTAACAGACATCGATATTCAGCAGGACATGGCCAAAAAAGAAGACCATGGGAAGGCGTGGAGGAGGAGACATGAGGCAAAGATAGAGCCTGAGGTCAATATAATTCTTCTCTGTCAAATCTTCACACACAGACATTAAAACAACATATTGATATCATTCATCTCCTGAGGATATCATTATCTCCAGATAAACATAAATAAATCCGCTTAGAAATCTTAGAAAAAAGATGCTTCAGAACTTGCATGAGGATCATCACAAGTTTTCTACAGTATCAAAGACATCCAGTGATAGTTGTCTGCACATCCATGGTTACTGTTAATAGCTAATTTAGCACACGTTTATTGGCACCAATTTGCTGAAATGTAAATAAATATACTTTCTCTAAACCCTCAGGTGAAAACACCAGTATCTTCTGTACCTGTAGCTGACATTACAACAGCACATTTGATGAGCTCTTGCTGTCATGTGGGCTTGAATTCTTTCTGTTATCATATTTGGTCCAAAATGTGTGGAATCATGCTATGTGTTAGCATGATTCCATCAATAAGATTTGAAAAAAACTTTTTGACTTAATCCTTTTTCACACAGTCAAAACATTTTTTTTAAATAAAAACTAGAAGGACAAGCAGCTCTCAGAGATCCACTTGAAAATACAGAGATGTCGCCCTGGACGGGAATTAAATTACAGCAGACCAGCAAGTTCGGCAGAAAAGAACAGGGAATTGCGGCTCTAGTTATTACTGTAGTGGTCGTGAAAAATTACCCACATGTGCCCTCCGCATTGAATTAAAATCACTGACTAGCACGGTCAGTAATGTTAAAATCACTAGAGAAATAAATCCAGTCCGAATAGAGCCTAAGATTCTACAGCCGTGCTAGCAGCTCTGTGGCTGTAGTTAGTCACAATAATCTGTTGTTCATCATGCTAACAGCTTTATAATGACAATGTTAACAGGCTGATGCTCAGCAGGTATAATGTTAACCATCTGAGATTGCAAATGTTAGCCAATTAGCAGTAAATACTACAACAGGTATGTACTGGACAAATTCAAATTCTGACTTGATGATGATGCTGGGTAAAATGTCAGGGGACCAAAGTAATTACTGTACATCCTGTGGGGAACATGGATGTCTGTACCAAAGGTCATGCCATCCATCCAATATGCGTAGAGATAATCTCTTTTGACAGATATCAGCATGTGAATGCAGAATCTGTAGGCAAGGATCAAGATTTTGGTATCAGAAGCATCCTGGTTCCCATTTAAAGTCTGTTTGTAGTCTGAGTAGTATTGACCAATAACGTTTGAGTGGGCTTTGGTTGCATGCAGGTAAACAGTCTGTGTGAAGAGCAAAAGAGACGGATTGCATTGTCTGAAAGGCAATCTCAAAACTCATTGACTATATTGACATTGACCCATATGACAATGATTTAGCTTTTTAACAATCTCAGAACCCTACAGATTAGTTTTTATCATCTTTTGTTAAATGTATCTGCATTTAAATTGTTGTCAGATGATAGCCGGTGGGTACTGAGATTGCTAATCGGACTGTAAACACTGATTGGCGCACCGAAGAGGAAGTCTTGGCCCAGATCTGTTATCCGAATATATGTTGGCTACACTGGAAGCCCTGAAACATTGGCCGTTGCCCCCAGAGGCTACAGATATTTCATAGTTGAAATAACCATGGGCTGACAGACCTACACTGCCTTCCATACAGCCATGGCACTATCATGGCTGAAAACTGAAGAGGTGGCCCAGTGTTGTAGTTTTACAAACCTGCACCATCAGCCAGTTGAATCTGGAGACCTCAGTTTCATCTCCCCCTATATCTTTTCCAAAACAGTGCAGGTAAACAAGTAGAGAAAGTCACAGTCAACATAAATGCCATCCCTTAGTTGGGAAGCAGCACCAGAGTTACTGGTATTGATTAGGGCCTACATTGTGTAATCCTGTCACATACATACGCTGTATTTGCATAATACAAGTTATTATGCTAGCTTATTTGAATATCCGTCTTATTGGAAATACGTTTGGTTGGACACATGACATAGTTTGTGGGAAGCCTTTACACTGGACTGGACTGTGCATTATCCTAAAGCCGTTTATGTTGCTGCTGTCCCTGTTGCAAGTGTACAGTGTTGATATGGACTTGGCATGGAGATTGATGCAGGATTAGTCAACTCACGTAAGCAGGAACTCTCTCTCTCTCTCTCTCTCTCTCTCTCTCTCTCTCTCTCTCTCTCTGTGTGTTTATGTCCATCTATGTTCCCTTCTCCCGATCCTACTATTACAGGTCAAGAAACGTTTGTCGTCATCCTACAGAGTGGTGTATTCATACAGACACACTATAATACCACACTGTTAGGCTGTCTGAGGCAGATGATACATTTTTATATTAAATTATTTTTCTATCCTTCAAATCTGACTGATATAATATTACAGATGTAATCTAGAATTCATTTCATGGAAGTTCATGGAAGTTCATGGACGTTCATGGAAGTGTGTTGGCTGAGGGGTACAGCTGTGTGCCCATCAACCAGCAGGTCATGTGTTCGACCCCTGACTCCCCTGGTTACCTCCCCACTTGGAAGTCGCTTTGGATAAAAGCGTCTGCTAAATGCCTAAAATGTAATGTAAGTGTTTGCATTTGACAGAATCTAAACACCATTTGTGTGGTAGCTCAATCTGGGAAAAAAAATACTACAACACACAGGAAGTTAACTATTGGTCTAGTCATTTTTTGACATCTCGTTTACCGCGTTGACATATTGAGATCATCAAATGCTGAGAATCAGTATCTTATTATTAGGATACTTGATGATATTTGTAATTTTTATTCGTGGTATGTCCTTTTGCTATGTCTGGCTATGCTTGTTTTCCTTTACTCAAGTCTCTCTTGCAAAAGTCATATTGTCATATTTCAATAAACTACCTGATTAAATTGACGTCATGTACTGTATCTATGTAATACAATAATTCCACAAACACATTTAAGACATTGAGGAGATACGAAGCCTTTTTATTAGCAAAGAGTGTTGATATTGAATGATTGAATGACTTGCTAACAGATTCAGAACGTTCCACATTACAGGCAGCCATCTTGGTTGTTTATGTAAATGGAAAATAAAACATTAACCCCCAGATTTATCTGGTTCGTAGGATATATGTTTTATGGAAAAAATTAAGAAGTCCTTCTACATAAGTGAAAAAATTGGTTATTGACCTCCAAAACAAGGTCTTTGTTTTTTTTTATCTGCCCTTTCTGTGGTTAAAGTTTGGTCAGTTAGGGAAAGAATATAGTCATGGTTAAAAGGAACTAAGGTGGACTGTTGGTAGACAGGATAAAAAAAGTGGTCTCTGGTGTCAAAGTAAGATGCTTATTATGTCTACCCATACAGCCAGACCTTAACCTTAAGAGGTTTTCACACAGAACCAGACGTTGCGGCGATTGGCCACAGGGTTATGCGGCGGTGTGGGAGTGTCCCATACATACCAAGCCACTGTCTCGTGGCAATCACAGAGCCGATTGATCTGTCTCTCTTCCATCTTCACAGTTGCTCAATAAACTGCAGAATATTATGGTAAACAGCAAATGCTACAGTGCTACAGGTAAACAAAGTTCTTCTTCACCTGGGCGTCTGCCGGTCTGCAGTGCCTCAGTTTAAATGAATGGGAAAGTAAAGTCAGCGCCTGATTCTATGGGAATACGGCCTAAGAGGTTTTGCAGTGCTACAACAATGCTACTTCCAACTTTGCTTCTCAGAGACAACAGTCATTATTTACATGGTCACAAGTGTGGTTACATTTCTTATGATTTAATATGCTTTGCTTTAATAACTGTACATGAATGTCTGATCATGTTTACTCTTTGCACTTAGATAATTTCTGTCAGTGTCATCTCTGTCGTAGCAGACAGCCT
>JAVQJL010030704.1:0-42377 GCA_036024295.1 Nannoperca obscura | reverse complement strand
GCGGACTTCAAAACAGCCTCTCTCGTTAACTGACGGCATGTTGCCAAGCTGTCACTCACATCAAAACTGGCCAATAGAAACGTCTTTCAGCGTAGGTCCCGCCCACGGCATAAAGCGGAAACGGAAGCAAAACTTTTAGATTCGCAAGCAAAGCTTCAGGGTTCGCAAGCAAAACTTTTAGATTTGCAAGCAAAGCTTTAGGGTTTGAAAGCAAAAGTGTGGAAAGTTTCTCTGTCAAACCACTTTTTTTGACTGTTTTAAAAAGAAACAAAATTCTCTCCATACGCCTCCTCCTAAATTAAAAGTGAGCAAAGAGGAGCAGGGTATCTCGTTCACACTCGATTGTTCATGTCTATTCACCAGCTGAAGAGGAACGGCATGCAGAGGAATGGGGCTCTCCCGAGGGCGCGGGGTGTGACCCTCCACTTCACCCCCTGGAGGAGTGTGGCGGAGGAAAATGTCGAGGAGGGCTCCGAGTCCGAAACCAGTAGCAGCAGCCAGACCTCTGATGACGACGACTGCATCAAATCCTAACGTGGCTTTATGGAACAAAAAAAAAACACACAACAGCCAACACAACATCCCAGCAAGCAATCCCCCTCTTCCTCTCTCATCTTTGTTTTTAGAGCACCATTTTGAATTTCTTTTGTTTTGATTTTTTTGCTGTCATTCTTGCACAAGGGAAAAACCAATCATATCCCAGTGAAGGGGGAGATTCCTGCTCCGCCAGACGTCGTTTTCCCTGCGTTTCCTCCTTCACTGCAGTCCCTGCCCTCTTTGACCTCCCCTCCACCCCCTCCCTTTCTTCCTTTTTCTTCCTCGCTTTGTGGAACTGAAGTGTTCATCAAGAAAAGAAGGGCAATGAATGCACACTTGATTCTGCTTTAAACAGACTAACTCATTTCATTGATGATGCTGATGACACATTATTAATGATATTAATAAAAATTGGTTCCTGACAAGCTGATATGTTTCAATATTAATCTGGCTACTGTGGTGTTTGACTCCGATTTAAAAGTCCACATGGATCCCACACTGCCAAGTGCTGCTATTTGTATAGATGCAGCTTTACAGCATGTATTAAAAACAGCAGCACTTCCTACTAAAATTGGTTTATTAGTATAAACTAGCTCCCATCTTTTGAATTGCTGTGAGACGACAGGGCTGTAGCATTGGTATTGTTGGTTTTGGAATGAAAGCAGATGGATGATCTGTAATCTGTGTTGTGGTGTAGTGGACAAGGAGCCTTTACGTTCTGAGATACCATTGTAGAAGAAAACTACAGCCTTTCCGGGAAGATGGTCAGGTATAATTCTGCAAAGGTGATAAAATTTCTAAATTGCCATTTGTAAAAAAATTATTTTTTTAAAGGGAAGGAGAGTGTAATCAATGTAGTCATGCTGTAGTCGTTTGGATTTCATTAAGATTCAAATATTCAGGTTTTAGAAACAAAGCTTCTTACTCAAATTTAACAGCTGGGTACATAGGACTTTACAGTTTCCCCAAAAAAGGTGTCTTAAGTTTATCTTTGGAAAATTCTAGATGTTGCATTTCTTCAACATTAAATAGACATTCAGGTGTCTCAGTAAGCCATGAACCAGCATGCACAACACAGGACCGTGATCAATTTACCCCTGAACCGTTCGTTCTGACGAGTCAAGATGTCTGCACTGATGAATAACGGTCGACTGTTACGTTCAACGTACATGTGGAATATGTCTCCAGTGTCCCGCAGGTTCATAAAGCAAACAAATAGTAAAACTGTCACAATAACACTGATCCTTCCATTACTGTTCCAAAACCGTTATCAGTGAAGAGTCCTGTGACCATACACTGAGACACAGAAATGGAACGGTGCCATTGCTGTGCTCTTTCTGCTACAGGCCTTTTTCAGTTTACGTTGACCTGTTACTAATAACATGAACAGTGGCTGTTCAAGCGTATGACAGTGAGCCAGCATGCACCACTCAGAAGCAGCTAATTGGAATTCAGCAGTCGTTATAGTATTTACTTTGATGTTAACGTCACGTCAAAATGATTTTAATAACTAATCCCAGAAGGCTAAACATTCAGTCAGTGGGTAAATACGAGGATCTTGTTCAGTATTACCTTTGTTGGTGACTGAATTAAACAGCAGCGCACATTAATACTTGGGGTGACATGCTCCACATTGAAGCGAGGTTGAAAACTAAGGACACTAAAGATTTTTATTTTGAGCATCTACTCATTTGTAAGCAAATATTTTTGGCACAAAACTTACAGAACATATTGAACGTTGAAGTAGCCTCTAGCTAAGGAAATGTACTACCTGTATACATTTTTGGGGACTGTAGGCATAGACTACCTCCGTGTTACTGTTTTGCTATCAGAGATTTATCAAACCAGGTTTATCAAATATTCTTTATTGAAGTTAATAGGTTACTACATACGTGAGAAAACACAGACACAACAACAGGCACAGAAAGATACACATATTTACAAAAGCAAACAAGTGTAGCGACAGTGTCGGTGAATCCCTTCATGGGCGGAGACAAAAACAGGCAGGGAGTCCAGCTTCACTGACTGAAAGAGAAGAGGAGTTGGACTTTACAGCACAGAACAATCCGACAGTTCAGACATGAACAACCACAACTAGAATCCTGATTTACTGGACCTGGACACTTTTGGCAGTCTGGTTTTTAACTCTTGTTGTGAGCTATAAATGGTTTGAGGAGCATTAAACTAGAAATGGCTGGATGATATTAAAGCTTGTTTCAGCCCTGTGAAGTGCCCCAAAAAGATTTTCTATCTAGACACTGCATTTATCAATCACTTTACTGGAACTGCTTCATACCATCTATATCCATGCAACAAAAGTACAAAATATTAATAAACACGCAAGCTTATTGGACTTTTGCTCACATGTAGGACTAAAACTATTCAAATCAGAAAGGTGTTTTGGTGCTTTGGCTCCAGTCCTGAAGGGCTGCTGTACGTTTCACAAGATGTCACTGCTCTGGCGTTGTTTAAAGGCCCGAAGTTTCCAAACTTTCTCGGCACAAATTGTAATTAAAAAAACAACCAAACACTTTATACGTCCATCACTGCATTACACAGTGTTGTTGCCAGGCTGGTGAGGCAGCATCTCTTACCTCTCCACTTCTGAATCGCTAAGTGTCTCCACTGGCTTTGTGAACGCTGTTAATCTGAGCAGCATCCTGCTTCACCTTCTTAATCGCGCCCTCCTTCACGGGACTCTCCTCTGGTTTCCTCTGAAACAGATACTGCAGTGTAAACGATTCTGTAGCAGAACCTCTCCAGCTCTGTGCAATTCACCAAACAGACGCCCGGCTCCCTCACCTTCTTCCTGACCAGGTGGGAGATGTCCGAGACTCGAGCTGTGGAGGCGTGTCCATTGGTAGAACTGACTCCGTTGGTCGATGTGCCGTTAATCTGGGCAGAGAACAAACATGACGCCACGTACTCAGCAAAAGAATGATTAACAATCCAAGCAAATCCTTCCTGTGCAGGCAACACAGTAATATAATATTCCCGGATGTTTACACTTATTTCTTCAGTATGTAACAGTACACATAATCTACCTTTGAACTGGATGAGGAGGAGTCACCGTTCTGTACAGTGGACCCAGGGAACGCAGAGGAGGTGGAGGCTCCATCCTGATGGGTACAAGTTAGAATTGAGCTTTTATACAGCTGAACATTGCAAAGTCTTCTGTGGTCCGAGTGTCTTCACCCTCCTGCCGGCACTAACCGTCAAGGTCAATTTAAAATAAAACTATAAACATTTTGTGTTGCGATGTTTAAATAGTATTGGGAACATTTTTAAGAGTGCGTGCATGAGAGACCACGTGCATTCTCGGGGTCAGCGCTCGTTTACACGAGAACACCAGTTGAGTGCTTGGTGTAACGATGTTGGCAGCGACCAATAAAAAAGGGACTGTATCCGAAGATCACCGTTTGCTGCACAGTGCACTACATTTGCTTTCAATCATTTTTGCATCCACAGTATGTAAACTAAATAATCCCACAATGCAACTTTTTTTTTACTTGATAGAAGTGAAATCTACAACAATGAATGCTGGTGCAGAATAATCATTCAAACGTCCGGAACATCAATTTCCTGAGCATTATATAGCAAATTCAAAATCCTGTCTCTTTGCATGCGAGTGAAAGCGCAGCGTTCCGACTCACCTGTACACCCTCAGCAGCTGTGCTTGCCGTTTTCAGAGCCTCTGTGGCGTCCTCCACCTTCTCCTGGATCTCTGGCAGCAGCGCCTTCAGCTCCTCCATCTCCTTCCTCTCGTCTGGCAGATCCTCCGGGCCCTCAGCCTCGTCCAGCAGCTCCTGCAGTTTGTCTGCCAGACAAGGTGGGAATGTTAGACAAAAACAAATGTATAAAAACTTTTTTAAAAACAGATGTTGATCGCTACTTTGAAAATGCAGCTGAAAATAAAATTTAATAAAATAAAAACAGGTTAACCCTGCTTACCCAGCCGGCTCTTTATGACTAAGATGGAACTCTTCAGCTCTTCGATGGCCTGGCTGAACTGGAGATTTAAGCTGTAGGTCAAACCTAGCTGGTAGTGAGTCTCAGCAAGCAGGCGGCTATCTGAGTCCAGGTGCTTCACCTGCAGCTTCAGACACTCCTGGAAATCCTCCAACGCCTGGGTGTAATTTCCTGGACGAGAAAGGCAGCGATTAAAGAGACAGTATCAGGTGTCAAGGCAGGTCAGCTTCTTGTTTTATTAAGTTACTGTAAAGCAAGAATTTAGGGCTGAAACTAACAATTTTCATTATTGACAATCATTCAAATGATTAATCAATGAATTGTTTAGTCCAGAGGCCAGGCGATGTTGACAGAAACGGCTTGTTTTCTCAAACCGCCCAAAAGTAGAAATTAAGTTACACAAAAAAAACAGGGAAAAGCAGCAAATCCACATTCGGTTTGGTGTGTTTTTGATACACGACTTGAATCATTAATTTCAGCCCTACAAGAATGAACAAAAATACATGTGCAAAACTGCGACTGGCTGAGCAACTTCTCAATACCTGATTCAGCAGAAACTTCGCCCAGTTTCAAGTGAGTCTGGGCTGCCATGAGTTGATCCTCCTTAGCATCTTTCCTTATTTTTAAAAAAAAAAAAGGAAATAAAATGAACATGGCAGCTGTAGTCAGTTTGATCGCGAGTTCAGCGACAGTAAAACTCACATCTTAACAATCATGGCTACCTTTTGTAGATGACTTTAGCCACTTCCAACATCTCCCAGGCCAGCTGCAGGTTCCCCACCTCCTCATCCTCGCTGTCCTGAAAAAACAAACAGATTTGAAATGTGACCCTTAAAAAAAGAAATAAAATCACTGTGGTGTGCACTTTGGTCACACACCTTCTCAGCAGCGGTGTCTCCCTCGCCTTGCTCTTCAGCATCCATTTCTACATCATCGGCTTCTTCCTCCTCCTCCTCCTCATCTGAAACATCAACATGTGTTTAGACAAATTGGGCAACATCCATCACAAAGCGATTTACAAGGCCTACAGTTAAAAAGAACAGAGAAATAGGAAAAAAGGAAAAGTCACCTTCTGTTTTGTCATCTCCCAATTCTTTCTCAGCCTTCTTGTCGTTTTCCATCTTGTCTTCACTTCCATTAACCTTGCTGTCCTTTTCCTCATCCTTCTCTTTCTCTGCTGTGTCCTGCTGCTCGTCAGCAGCCTCGGTCGCTTCTACGTCGCTGCTCTTCTCTTTGTCGCCACCGCTCTGCTTCTCTTTGCCGCCGCCGCCCTGCTTCTCTTTGTCGCCGCCGCCCTGCTTCTCTTTGCCGCCGCCGCCCTGCTTCTCTTCAGCCGCCTTGGCGTCTTCACTTTTCTTCTCTGCCATGGCGTCATACACCTGAACCCTCAGCTCATCTCTGGCGTCCTCTGTTGAAGTCAGAGAGTGCAGTTTGGACAACAGTGTCAACAACTTATAAAAATGAAAACGATCAAAGATAATAAAAACTAGCCAGAGTAGAAAGTGTACTACTTTATTTCCTCACCATCAATGTTTTCTGTGCTGTCAACATTGGAGTCCTTGGGTTTTTCTTCATCCTCCTCTTCTGGTACTCCTTCGAGAGCATTACCCAGGACTGAGTTCTCCATCCTACAACAACTGCGTCCGTCAGGTCTGAATTTTCACATTTCTTAAATGCAAAATGACCAACACCTCCTGGCACAATATGAAACTAGACTATACTCTTATGCCTATATTTATTCTACAATGACTGACTGGTGATGGTTTCAAGACTAATCTTAATGATCTTACCGTGCCAAATCCAGCAGCGCTTTACCACACCAGAAGAAAGCCTCTCCACACTCGTCTGCGGTGTCTCCATACTTTTTAGCTCTGAAAAAAAGAAAAAACGAATGTCAGGTCCTCAGGGTGAAAGCACACATGGCAACCACTATCGGTTTTTGGCATATGCAAAAGACAACTGCATGTGTTTCCAGTCATTTGCATAGCACACACACAAAAAAAACTGCATTTAGTTTTGGTTTGCATTTCTTTTTAAAAAGAAAAAACAGGTTGTGCAGTTACTGACTGTTACTGTGAGGCTTGTAACAGTCAGTAACTGCCATATACGTGAGGTAAAGATGTAATATATAGGAATTCCATTATTTATATTCCTATACAGCGGATAATTTGTAATACTATTGATTTGCCTTCATAATATTTATAAGATTCCCTTTGTTTCCCATAGACCTGCTATACAGCTACCAGGTTACACCAGTTTCCACTTAGTCATCTTTACTTTCACTGAAATAATAATGGTGCTTAAAATAACTTGTAACAGTGCTCATTTAGCGTAGTAGTTTCTTTTGTCCGATAGTTAACTCACAACATGCCGCAGGCCTCCTGCAGGGCGCTCACCGCCTCCACCACGTTACCCATCACCAGGTTCTTCTTGCCCGTGCCGATCAGCTTGTTGGCCTCCTCCATGTTAGCGACACTGGACAGAAAGAAAACACCCACACACCAGTTCTCCCGGTCAACCTTTTTACATGCTAACTTCCTGTGTCTAACTTACGTTACAAAACACAAAGCCTGACATTAACTTATAACGTACCTTGACCGAGAAATAACGACTGAAACGTCCACAGTAGCGGCTGGTAGCGTGTGTCTCAGCTCGTACGTACACCGCTCAGTCTGACTGCCGCTCCGTTGTTTCAATTTGGCGCGAAATATTCCTGCCCCTTCCGGTCGATTTTCGGGTTGGCAAACCAGCGCGGGAGATTTCTTAAAGGCACAGAATTATGGAGCGCAAATAGTCTATAAACTTAAACAAGGATACTCATAAATGTGTGTTCCAATCCACATACAGATACATCACAACGTGAATAATAATAATAATATGTATATTTTACTTACACGTTTTTATCTTCAACAACAAATCCCCCTGTGGCTCATAAAGCATTCTCCCCATAGGCTGCCATTGTAAGAGACATCTGTAAAACTGTTGACAGGACACCTGGAACTTGTGGGAAAATATAGTCAATACACTGACACCACTGGTACTGAATCAGGGATGTAAACACTACTGTGTGCAACTTTATTTTATTTTATCAAAGCTGATCATATATAGAATAACTAATGGAGGTGATGGTGGCACTGTATATGTATGTGTATGTGTGTGTGTTTCTAACTTGTGTGTGTGTACAGAGTACTGCTGTTATGTCCTGCTGTGAGGGACAGGAGTTGTCCTGCTCCTCTCCAAACTCCTCCTGCTGACTCCACTGTGGCTGCCTCATCAAGACAAGTCTGGACCAGGCATCCAATCAACCTCATGCTGAGACAATCCTACTCAACCTCACTAGAGACACTGCTTCAACAGCTATCATTTGCCAGTAAAATCTACCAACACAAAACTCCACAGCTCATTCAGTTCACAATCTTTTCAACCAGAAGCAATCGGTTTGAGTGGAAATATTCTTGGAGAATATATTTTAGGTAAAAGTCAGTATTACAAAAGATTGAAGGCGTTACAAAATATTTTTCATAGTTTGCCATAGTTTACAGTACGTCCTCACTCAGCCTTGCAATAACATATCTTTTCATTCACTGCTAAAGAGGACAGGAGTGTATTGTATCATTTAAAGATTCATCCTAAATGTTGGGTAATTGACTTATTTGCTTTCTTGCCTAAAGTGAGACGAGAAAATTGATACCACTTTCATATTTGTGAAGCTACAATCTGGATAGCTTATCTTAGCATAAAGCCTGGAAACAGGGGCAAACAGCTAGGCTCTGTTCAAAGGTAACAAAATGTGTATGGTTTTAACAAAAGAGGAATAGCCTAATGTGTTTGGACATAAGAGGTTCTGGTGGGCAGATTTTGTTACCTTCAGACTGAGCCAGGCTAGCTCTTTACTGTCTTTAAGATAAGCTGGTGGCTGCAGCTTCACGTTTACCGTACAAACATGAGAGTGGTATCAATTGTCTCATCCAACTATCAGCAAGAAAATGATTAAACGTGTTTGCCAAAGCTTTGAACTATTTCTTTGTCATTCCATGACAGTAAAATCAAACCAGTTTATAGTACCTATGTTGTCTATAAGTACTCTAAACTGGTACGATTTTTCTTTTCATGTCAAAATTTACGTTTCATCCAAATGTTTCAAAACACTTTGCAATATTCTTTGAGATCTGTTGCTCGTATTTGGTGGGTGTGTTAGGGCTGATAACCACTAAACCTATGATGAAGAGCAGAGATGCACTATACAGCCATCAATTCATCATTGAACGCAATATGTGAAGCCTTTAAACATATTGTATACCTTCACATGAAGGCTGTTGAAGGAATTACTCAAAGAGAACACAGGACAGCATTAATTTACTGAATCAGGAGTACCAACACTTCAATCCACCATCGCATCCTTTTAAAAGAACTGTTTTGATTTTTTGCACGACTGAACGTGACCAGGATGATGGACACAAGTGTTCTTCAAACATCCAGTTGCTTTGGGATCGAGAGTGGAGCAGATGCACTAATTATGGGCATATTGTGAGACAGGAGAGGAACCCAGGGCAACGTTTGATCACTAGCCCACCGCGGTGCTTCTAACAGGACGTTATTGTGTGTCCCCCTCTAATCTGGCCCTTGATGCAGTGCCCATGGCAACGCCATGCAAAGACAACACTTAGTGACAGAGGAGAAAGGAGGCTCGGTGGAGGGGCAGATAACAGCCTCTGTCTGTTCGGGTTGCATACACT
This sequence comes from Nannoperca obscura, assembly GCA_036024295.1. NCBI lineage: Eukaryota > Metazoa > Chordata > Actinopteri > Centrarchiformes > Percichthyidae > Nannoperca > Nannoperca obscura. The sequence goes on along the minus strand of JAVQJL010030704.1, from coordinate 33,135 downwards.
CAGGTGAAGTAATATTCTCTGAAAAACAATGGCGGTTTGATTTAATGGTGTAAAAACATACAGTATATAGATCTTAATTTCCTGAAACAATACTGTCAGCATCTCTTCTCCGATGTTTGATTTGTTATAGAGTCAAATAGGACTGGCTATAAAATAGTACTGTGTAGTTTGGGTCACTAAAGGTTACAAAAACGACAATTCCCTTTAGTTAAGTTGATCTACTACTATCTAGTTTGACAACTCTGTGACCTACAGTATGTGGCAGTGTGAAACCAGCTTAACTTCCCTTTCATTGTTTTGTTTTGGAGTGAAGTGACACACAAGGCTTGTTGTGCCATACATTAGGCTTGGGTTTGTGTCAGACATGGAAAATACGTTTTTCAGTTAGCTGTCAGAGCTTTACACTTTGTCCAACACTCTGAGGTATACAGTTCACGCTAGTCAGTGAACATTAGGGATCAACAGAACATGTTTAATGTTTTTATAAACTGTAAAACTATGTCCTGATTCATCAATTGGGAATCAGTACAGATGATGAAAAGAAAAGAAGGGCCTCACTCTTTCTGAGTCTTAACAACTGTCCTGTGGAGTCAGCAGTCAACACCTCTCAGTGTGACAGACAGCCAATCATTATAGAGGAGGGGCTTATGTGAATAGGATCCTACTTACTGTATGTCAACAGAACTTATGTGATATTTGTAAAACCTGCACAAAATGATTTTGAAAGTTAAGAAATGGACAGACATTGAAAAACTAACCAAAATAATCTTTTTTTTTATTTTTTATTTTTTTTTACACCATAACAATATTAACATAAATTTTATCTATAACAGACAATCTATCAATTCAAATTCCTCTTTTCATTATAGAAACTGGTTCCAGTGTGTAAATGCACAGACAAAGGTTCCTGTTCCTCAGCCATATCATTAAGTAAATATAAAAGCAGTGAGGAGGAAATGAGAGTGAAAAATGCCTTCTGCAGCCCACAGAATAAGTACAAGATGTTGCACTGCAAATACAAAATAGTAGTGGGAGTGACAATCCAGGAAACATGGAGGAAATTGGCCAGCATGTGCAACTGTCTTACTGAGCATTATAAGATAAAGAAAATATATTTTAAACATGCTATGGTCTCAGTCTATAATTTATATAAATTATCATCACTTTGTGCTTGCTCTGTATATGTTGAAAACCTTTATGTGTGTGCTTTGCTATTGTTTGTATCTGTTTTGAGGAACTGCTATTTCTCATCAAGGAAAATGAGTTCCCTTCGATTCCTGTGAAAGTACTTTAATGAGGATTCACTATCTCATTGCAACACTTCAATATATATTAAGAGCTCACGTTCTTCTTCAACCTTCTGTGTGAGGCTCTCAGTACTGGGCAGTAGGCTGGCTGCACTTGTGCAAAAAAATGTGAAAAGCTGATTTGAGACATGATAATTACCCAAAGCAAAGTTGTAGATTTGTAGACAAGAGGCTGCAGTGGAGAGCAGAGGTTGTAGCAGCAATGTGAAGGTGTTGTTTAATGCCTGTTCATAATGACAATCCTGAAAGAGGCTGAGTCATATGATACAACCTCATGACTCTGTGGCTGTTAGCTTGGATCAGGGAACCGCAACCTGCTCTCTTTTGAGTTTCAGATGAATACAATCAGTGTTATGCACAACTGGCTGTAGAACTAATCTAGTGACAAAAAGTTTCCCTCTACATCTGACTGAAAATGGATGAAATATAGAGGCCACACATAAAGTGACTGTGAGACTTTGAAAACAAAGTCTGAAGAATATTTCCTCTTCTTTCGTCGGCCTCCTCATCCTTACTCCTTGGTATGAGTCATGTGGGTTTCACAAGAACATAAACATTCCCAGAAAAGTGACAAGGAAAATTGCAAGTCATGCTGTGTAGTGTGTGGTTAACGTTGGAGGAGACTGAGGTGGTCGGTGGTCTCGTTCTGAACAATGTTATCGCGAGAAGTGAGCCGTGGTATAAAATCCCCAACCGTGCCTGGCTGCTCCTGCACTCTCTCCCCCGTGTCTGCTGGTGTGGTGTGATCGAAACTGAGGTATGTGTTACAAAAATACATTGAATTCTGTTTTTCTTACTTTGTATTACAGCGCACGGTGGCATTCGTCGTTTAAAGTGTTCAGTTGTTTGGTTTGTTTACGCCTTTTGCGAGTTGTGTTGCGTATCTGTAGCTCAATTCAACAAGTGGTTTTTGACAAGTTGTTTACTCTCAAAAGTCGTTAAGGTTTTTACAAGTATTATAAAGACTTAAGGAAAAGGTTCAGTCGTTGATAGATTTTTTTTGTTAACTGAAAAGTTTCCAGGCATAAATGACCTATTACTTAGGTTTCTCTCAGACCAAGTCTCAAGAGGAGAAGAAAATCGACATTTTTGTTGCTTCAGTTGATGTTAGCTAGTGAAATACCAAAACCCACTCGGGCGTAATAATTAATGAAATCCTGAAAATGTAGCTGGAATTTGCTTTAAGAAAAAAAAAAAGAAATAGAAGTAAATGTAAATGCGGAAACACCTGTGAATGGAAGAAGTGGAAATGGTTCACAGGTTTCGGTTGGTGCCAGTTAAAGTGCGGGGTGAGCTGAGGTCGGAGTAATACAACATATACAACATACAGCCGTCTCCGTCTGTGGTCTTCAATTTTAAGTTGAACCTTCTGGTTTCATAATAACCATTATTTTGCAGTGCATTATACACGGTATTATACACATTTTCTTTCTTCCTCGTGCCACTAATATTTGTATGGTTCTATGAGAATGACTTCACTCTGATGAAGACATGTATATCTAAACTTGATTTGCTTCACCATTAGAGCTGCAACAAATATTATATTGAATATTCTTTTTTTTTAAGGTTTAGCCTGTGAATTGTTTCAAATTTCAGACATTTTTGCAAAATTATCATATATAGGTAAAGCCCTAAAATGAGACTGAACAACTGTTCACTTGGGTAGATAATTTTTTTTCTTTGACAAGAGAATGTTTTATAAAACCTGTTTCCTTCTTCTGTAATCCGGTCAGACGGAAGATGGCTGCAGGCAAGGCACAAATTGGAAAGCTGGCCCCAGACTTCACAGCTAAAGCAGTGATGCAAGACGGCCAGTTCGAGGACCTGAAGCTGTCAGACTACAGAGGTACACTTCAACATGTCTCATCCTCTGTTGAGCGCACATGCTTTGATGACGCCCTCTTGTGGACTGTGAACATATTAAATAGGCATATTAAATAGGACAAGAATGAATTAGCCTGTAATTACAATAGGTGCGTATCATACCACAGCTTTATTTGTTTTCTCCTCCTTTGGTGCAGGGAAATATGTTGTGTTTTTCTTCTACCCACTGGACTTCACCTTTGTGTGTCCAACTGAGATCATCGCTTTCAGTGACGCCGCCGACGATTTCAGGAAGATCGGCTGTGAGGTCATCGCCGCCTCTGTTGACTCCCACTTCTCCCACTTTGCATGGTAGTTACACGGGTTTATATATATTCAGCACCCACTGTGACAGTGTGGATTCACTCTTAAAACTCCCCCACTTTTTTTTGGGTTTATGTTCTCAAAGGACCAACACGCCGCGTAAGCAGGGCGGCCTGGGTCCCATGAAGATTCCCCTGGTATCTGACACACGGCGCACCATCTCCACAGATTATGGTGTCCTAAAGGAGGATGAAGGCATCGCCTACAGGTGGGTTTAACAACGTTTCGATAAACATTAGGAATAATAAAGCCAGTGTTAGCTGCTGTTGCTTTGCTTCCCGGGGGAAATGGTCCACTTTTCTTGGTCCATCATAAAATGCACCTAACGGAAGATATTTCAGAGAGTGGGAGAACATGGACTTCCCTGCCTTCACTTTCTGCTCTTCATGAACTTCTCTTTCTTTATTTCAGGGGTCTGTTCATCATTGACGACAAGGGCATCCTGCGACAGATCACCATCAACGACCTCCCAGTTGGACGCTCCGTTGAGGAGACCATGCGTTTGGTCCAAGCCTTTCAGTTCACTGACAAGCACGGAGAGGGTAAGTCACTGCCGTAACATCCTGCAGTGTATGTCATGTATTTTGTCCATGGCTTCATTAAACTGAGTTTATTAAACTGTTCTGTTACTAGTTTTCAAGATTGCTTGAAATGTGCCTGCCATGAGTAATACAGTTACTCTCACGTTGATCTCCGTGACCCAAATATGGTTGTATTACTTCTAACCACATTAACGTTAATTGAATCCAAAGTTGTTGTTTGGAAATAATTTGCACCATGTAAGTCAGACAGAACTAAGACCATAAAGGTTTATTAAAATTCAAAGGTCAGTGTTGTTATCAGTGCTGAGGTTCACATGGCCTTTACAGCACATTGAGAAATGACGGCAGGCTTAAAAGGAGGGCAATAAATTGAACTTGGTCAAACACAAAGACAGTTTACATCATGCAATCAAATGTGGGCTTCATTTCCCAGCTTTAAATTTATGATGTGTGTGTGTGTAATATAATATAATATTATATTCTGTGTGTGCGTGTCATACTGGCACAAGTCTTTACCGTGTCGTCTACCGGGCCAGGACTCATTACAGGCTTATCTTTTCAGTCTGCCCAGCCGGCTGGAAACCAGGAAGTGACACCATCAAACCTGACGTCCAGAAGAGCAAAGACTTCTTCTCCAAGCAGTAATAAGCCCAAGGCCAGAGTCTGCTGCCTGCTGTAGGAGATTTCATTTAGAGATTACATTTCCAGAGAACAATATTTAAGTCAGCCGCCGTGCCTGTGGGGGGGTGGTTAGGAGACAGTTTTTGTAGTCAACATGCTGTGTGTTCTATTGTCTGTAGAGTGAATAGTGCACTTATGACCAAAATATATAATTGTGTTATTATGTTGTGGTAATGTATGCTATTTTCACTGACAGACTGAGCTAAATGTTTGTTGTTTCACGTCCTTCCTTACTATTGTTAGATGCAAAACACCGTACAAGCATTTTTATTGGACTGAAGCCACTAACTCTCCATTATGTTGTACTTTGTGTTGGTTTTGTTTTGTACAGTGAACAACACATGTTCTTTCATTGAAATAAAGAATTCAGTTTATAACGCTCCTGGAGGACATGTTGGGATGTTAGTAGTATCATGTCAGCTACATGTTGGATTGTTTTTTATGTGTGTTCACGTACAATTCCTTAAACAATTTTAAAACGACAACATTAGATTGAGGTACTATAATTTCCATATATTTATCACAGCTGTTACCTCATTGAATAATTACAGCACATAGTCAAAGCATTGACGAGGCTGGTGGAAGATTAACTCTATCTGAAATAAGTTGGAGGCTTATGCTGAATTATGTCCACATTTTAGGGTCTTGAGTAACGTGTGAAGTTTAGAGTCAAAATGCTTTCAGTACCGGTTACCAGATGCTTAATTGTTTGCCAAATGCTTCTGCTAGCTGCCCTGCACAGGTGTTTATTTCTATTTTTTATTTAATTTGGCTTATTAGACCTCTTCTCATTGTGAGTGTCAACAGAACAGGTTTGATTTACATCTCCCTGACTCTACTGTTTTAATATGTCTGCTAGGACAAAACATAAATACAGATTAGATTATTTTTAGTATACCATATGTAGCTCAGTGACCTCACCCAAAATATTAACTGAGAAGTCTTATCAGCTAATGTACCTGAAAACACAATTAATATCATTAATATGGTTACTTTCAGCTGTGTTGTGCTACTGTAATAATCTTCACTGGTAAGTTTCTCTGGTTGGGCATGCCAGTCAGTCTATATTAATCTATATTAAAAAATAAGATTATATTTTGCCTATTAGCTTAATGTCATCCCACTTCTGTTTTTTCACTAATATCAGTCAATGAAATGTACAACTGCTATTCTGTAATTGTATGTATACAGAGAGGCAGCGTACTCTCGTTGAGGACATTGGCGGGAAAGAAGTTACGAGATCGAGGCTAATGTTTGACTTGAATTTTATTGTTTGAGTAACTTTGGCCAAACCTGTTTAGAATTGCGATTAGCTTCTTAAACAAACATAGAGCAAGAAATTCTAATATTTCTGGGCGGAAATGTGCCATTAATATCATTTAAGCGTCTGCCGTATTACCCGAGATTGAATATTAATGTGTATTCATCTTTAAGCTAGGTTGATTAATCGTTAGCATTAGCATACTAAGCTAGCCCTTAGCTACAGAAACGGAGAAAATGGCAGCTGGGAAGACGTGCATCAGGAAGAGCAAGGAGGAAACTGCTGAGGTTTGACCACTCACACATACTAGCTAACAATTATGTGTTTACCATTTTTTCATTCAGTTTGTGTATTCATAAGTCAAAGTTTAACATGATGCACACAAACTCAACTCTGGAAGAGTCAGTTGCGCTTTGAGCCTTTGCCGTTTTTTCCTTATATACAACGTCTTTGTTTCCCATTTTAAAGTGGACAGGGTTATTCCCCAACGACTTGAAGACCGAGCAGGAGTCCCTGGTCTTCGTCAAGAGGATGATGGCTGTGGCAGTCTCCTCCATCACCTACCTCAGAGGGATTTTCCCAGAGGATGCCTACAGGTCCAGATATCTGGAAGGTGAACCACTAGTGACCACAAATAGCCTAGAAGTTCAGGAAAATCCGTTTATAGGAATAGACCCAAATATTTGTGTTTAGTTATATGAGCTGTATTGAAAACCCATTACAAAAAAACAGTTTTGAGCTTGACAACACAGGAAGTAGCTCCAGACAACTTATTAAAAAGGCACATAATTTTACAGCGTCATGGTGGTAGTTATTACTCTTTATCAAAGAGTATTAAATGCTGTTTTTTGTCATGTGTTGTTTGCCATTTTACCAGATTTGTGCATCAAAGTTTTGCGTGAAGACTGCAACACCCCTGGTGCCAGCAAAGTTGTGAAATGGTAATTATAAGATTCCTGCCTTAATGCTACCAGACAGTACAGTAGTACTTTAGACTGCTGGCCACAGTTTTCTAATCCTAATTGATGTTTTCACCCTGTTTACTTTCTCGTTTGTTCCAGGATGATGGGCTGCTTCGATGCGTTAGAGAAGCACTATGTAAGTCAATGCATCCATGAATACAGTGAATTTGTAGTGCTTTATCTGGCCCCCATTTTAATCAATGCTGCCACTACCTTTTCTCTTCTTTAATGTTGTCCTCTCAACAGCTCCAGATTGTATTCATTGGGGTAAGCAAATAAAGTCAGTACAGCTGCATTTATTGTTAACACATTGCTTACAACGAGAAAGATAGCAACAATAACTCTTTACAACATGTTATTTCAATCTAGGTGTACACCAATCCAGATGAACCTAATGTAAGTCTTCTCTTAAAATACTGAAACACCCTGTGTTTAGATTATGAACAGAAACACGCTGCAGATCATAATTCCAGTGTGCTCTCTGTTCAACACTGAGACACATTTCTTTTCTTTTTTTGCAGTGTATTATTGAATCATACCAGTTCAAATTCAAATACACTGACAAGGGGCCAGAAATGGACATACTCAGGTATGTTGGCATCAATGGTCTTACCCCCCACACATGAATGAACTGATGGTGATAATCTCCATGAACCTCCAGGAACAACGATGTGGAGATCCAGGTGCCGTTGTGGGACACCAAGAAAGCCTCTGTGCTGCTCATCAGGAAGCTCTTCCTGCTCATGCAGAACCTGGACGCCCTCCCCAACAATGTGTACCTCACCATGAAGCTCTACTATTACGATGACGGTGAGACGCAGCCGAACAAAATGAGAATCAGTTATAGAGTCTAGTGTAATTTTTGCACAGTGAAAACATCTCCTCCTGCTCTCATGTCACAGTCACCCCTGCTGACTACCAACCACCGGGCTTCAAGGAGGGAGAATGTGACAGCCTCTGGTTTGAGGGCATGGCCGTGCACTTCAAGGTGGGCGAAGTGCAGACGGCCTTCCACAACTTGAGGGTGCGCGTGTCGGCGGAACAAGGCCGGCTGGAGAAGCTTCAAGAAGGGAACCACCTGAGGGAGACCGAGCAGACTCCTCAGAGAAATCCTCCAGAGAGGATCAAGGTGGGTCCAGAAAGACAGTTCAGGTGTCTTTTTCTTGAAAAGTAGTAAATCTAGCAGGATTTTCAGTTTGTTGTCAGTTTATTATAATTGTCTGTGAACACCTGGTTACAGGATCCTCATAAGAAAATGTGTGAGGAAGAGGATCTACCTTCTGAAGATGGTAAGTCTTTGTGCTGCTACTGTTATAAAACTATAATATATCAAAGCCTTTACATTGTTCACTTTCCTTTAAACAGAATCTGCACAGTTCAAGAAACCTACAAGACCTTTGGCAAAGGTACAGTTGTACTAGAGGCATGTTTCTATTAGAGAATGTAGGTTACAGAAGAAAAAAAGAAACCTCACGATATAATTAGACCTTTGCATAAATTGTAATAGGCGTTAATGCCAACTGGGCAGGTGATTATCTTTTATGTCTATCTTAGAGAAATGCAGCTGCCAAAAATCTGCCGAGGAAGAAAAGAAGAATTTAGCCACAGCACAAAACAAAAGCTCCGTCAGCAACGTAAACACAAACCTGGACCATTTCTTCATTTTATTGCAATGTTAACCATTTAATGTTATGTTACAATTGATTCGAAAAGCAAATGTGTTAAGACAGGTTCCTTACATAATTATCTCTACTCATGAGGAAGGATGTGTCACAGTTCGAGTTTAGACACGATTGTACGAAAAGCATACACAAAGTGTAGAATCTAGATTCATTTATTCAACACAATGTTCAAAGTGCTTAATTTTTTTGTATTTTGTGCATAAAAATATATTTATGTGTATTTAAGAAATAAAGCTTGACTTGTAAACACTACAAATGGTATTCTGTACACGGATGACAGAATATATTAAAAAAGCAAATCACGTATCACTACACAACTCATATCTATGCTTTAGGACCTGAAATCTAATCAGGTTCATTATACTAAATATTAAAAACAATCTCTTATTTGATCCCATTTGGCACAGATGATAATGTTAATTCAAATGTTACATTTCTACTATTCCATACGTCCACAGATATTTGTTTCATATAGGCTCAGTGTTACATTTACCTCACATTCAGATTCACATTCAAATATTGAAAACCATCATTGATCATTTTCTTAAGCTCCCCTGATCAAGGCTCCCTTCTCCTGACTGACTAACGCACTAATGTTTGGTGGTCTTTCCCTGAGTGATGGAAGTGTTGTCCTGGTCCGGACCCTCTGTTTTAGTGTCTGGGTCAGTGTAACAGCTCCATCTTCCTCTCTGTGTGTGCGTCTTAGAATAAGCTGTCCACCTCTCCCATCTCCACAAACACAGTCTTGAGCTGGGAGTAATATTCAATCGTCACCTGGCCGTTCTCTCTGCCGATGCCTGGTGAATGAAAAGATTATAAGTTTACTTCCACTTCCACTTATGTGCTTCAATGAAGAAGTACTCTCCACAATGATCAGGTTAGCTGCTGATGTTTTGTTACGGTGCTGTATTAGTATTTACTGAAATTAGACTTGCATCATTAAAACAACTTGGGCAGTGATGTTTGGCTCCTGGTCTGCGTGCAAAGAACCGGACCGTACCTGACATTTTGAAGCCTCCGAAGGGCACCTCCACAGGAGTGATGTTGTAGTTGTTGATGAAACAGAAACCAGCCTTGAGCTGTTCCACCACACGATGGGCTCGCTTCACATCCCTACAGACACAAAACAACTCGACTACCGGCCTTTTTGCTGCTTTCGACTTCAATCTAGATTCTTCAGGATGCTTCTGAATGGGTAAAAAAAACAAACGCCTGTGAGGCTGCCCCAGATGTCTCACCACAAGCCTACCTGGTGAAAACTCCTGCAGCCAGACCCATGGTGGTGTCATTGGCTCTCTGCAGCACCTCCTCTTCTGTTTTGAAGGACAACACAGACATGATGGGACCAAAGATCTCCTCCCTCACGCAGGTCATCTCATCTGTGCAGTCACCTAAACGAGGGAAACAAAAAGAAAGGACAGGAACGTTGAACCGCTGTTCTAAACCGTATTAAGACTGATGAATCCCCTTGGACTCTTAACAATATGTGTTGTTGTAGCCAGAATAAAATAGTCTGCAACACTTTAACGAAGAAGAAAAAAGGTATATATATATATCTTCTGAATGCACTGCATGGAAGTCTTACTCAATACACATGGAGTCATGTAGTATCCATCTCTGAGTTTGGGATCTGATGGGACAAAAGGATCACCTCCGCACAACACTGTCGCTCCCTAGAAACAACAAACCACTTACATCAAGGGCTAAACTGAAGTTGCATGTTTACATACTGTTCTGACAAAGCAAAGTAAGTCACCTCTTTCTTTGCCTGATTGACAAAGGACAGGACTCTTTCCAGGTGTGGTCGACTGACTAGTGCTCCCATCCGGGTGCTTTCCAATAGTGGATCTCCTATGTTGATCGCCTGGGTCCTCTTTACCACCTGCTCCACAAACTCAGGAAGAATATCCTTCTGAACAAAGACCCTTGTACCGTTGCTGCAGACCTGCAATACATTTAAATCAAATACTATGCTTCCCACGTGTATATCGAACACAAGTTGGCAGTGTTAGCACACGAAGAAGCTGTAATGTAATTTATAATATTTAAAAAGGAAAATCTACCTGGCCTTGAGACAGGAAGTTGGCCATGAGAGCTCCCTTCACAGCGTTCTCCAGATCACTGTCCTGAAAGACGAGCAGAGGAGATTTCCCCCCAAGCTCCAGAGTCACAGGCTTCACCCCCCTGGATGCCATCTCCATAATCTGCGGGTCAACGCCACATGGAGGAATACTCGGATTAGGGCGGAAAAGAGAGAACTCAACATCTTTAACACTAAATCTATAAATCCCAAATCTTCACAATTCCATCCTGAGAGGTGCAGTATGTACCAACGTGTTTTACAGTTGATTTTATTTCATGCCTCACTCTAATAAAACCAAGTTGACAAGTTGTGAAGAAGTTTTACTTCTGCCATATAAACAACACTGACCTTCTTGCCTGTGGGCACGCTCCCGGTGAAGGACACCTTGGCGATGTCAGGGTGCTGGCAGAGTAGGCTGCCGGTCTCCTGGCTGCCCTGCACCACGTTGAATAGCCCCTCTGGAGCTCCAGCCTTGGCGTAGAACTCTGCCAGCATGACGGCTGTCACAGGCGTCACTGGTGATGGCTTGTACACCATGGAGTTGCCTATTTTATGATGACAGACACAAGAAAGAAAACAAATGAGAGAGACTCATCTAATCAACTACAGATTAGAGCTATGTCAAATCTGCACAATCCACTGCATTAGATACACGTCTCTGTTAAACACACGGTGAAAGAAATAGACAGCAGCTGTGAATGCCTACATTGTGAATGTTAGGGCTTGTTGCGTCAAAAGATTCCCTCTGTAGTGTCATCTATAGGTGAAGTACCATCAAAATGTTCAAGATTACATTTGTGTTTTGGAGTCACAGCAAACATGCCACGCCTAGACAAATTTATCTAATATCACATACACCACATTTTGTAAAGATTGGATACAATTTGTAGGAGACGTTTGGGTGGACAAACATCTGTTAAAGCTGACATGGCCTATACTGAAAGTTTCACCTAGAACTGAAGACCCCAGGATCTTGTTTCTTGCTTTTAAGCCTAACTGTTCAGGAGTTATGCGCCAAAATGTAAAGTGACGTATAAACTACCGCATTGTGGGGTCATCCAAACCCAGAACCTTCTATTTTTTTCCTCTGTCCACAGTTAAACTTCTTAACAAATGTCATTTAATTCTTTCACAAGTTGTTTTCTTAGATATTCTGCTAATTAACACAAGACAGGAAATCATTTAGGTGTAATAAAGGTGATAATTTATGTCTTTAAAAGTGTACAATACCGCAGGCCAGGGCTGGAGCTGATTTCCAGACAGCTATCTGAAAAGGAAAATTCCAAGCGCCGATGCCGGCACAGACTCCCAGAGGCTCCCTGCGGGTGTAGGCAAAGGATCCCCCGGAGAGCTGGATATGCTGGCCTTGACAAATGAAAGCAAGAAATATAAACATGGTTTAAAAAAGGTAACTGGAAATACATCATGACATTTTTGCAATATCGCCTTTTTCTTCTACCAAACGGATAGCAATACTTATCAGTGTTTGAAATGAACAATGTTAATTTGATCGGAAGTAAAAAGTCCATCAAATCAGACTTTCACTAATATGTCATAATGGGCTAATAGTGTGTCATCATGAGTGTCTTTCCCAGTAAACCTTGTCATTAAGACAAAATGTGAATTATAATAGTTCATAATGAGTGAAAATACTGTCGGTCATGCCTGTAGCAGTTATTTTATTTGACTTGACCAACGTGACTAAAGACTGAGAGCTGTACTGTACCAACCTGCCAGAGTGCAGGCCAGCCCTGCGTAGTACTCTATACACAGTCTGGCAGAGTCCACATCCAGACGGGCCTCTGTGATGGACTTCCCATTGTTGACCACCTCCATTTCAGCTATATCCTCTCTCCTGCTCTGTGCACGAAAGCCAGGGTAAGTGTAAAACATTTTATTGGTGTAATTGTTACACAACATCCCAGATCCATCATTGGATGTACAAAACGGGGCATTCTTTTCCTGAAGTCCAGTGAATGTAGGTAGAATTATCCCCTATTGAATCTCATGTAGATAATGTAGTTCTTTATATAACAAGTGGTGCTGGAGTTTTGACTTCTTCAGATGTTCCACTGAGACAAGAAAGATTTTGATTGTGAGAAACAGACTGCAACTTAGTATCAAGAATTGTTTACATGAAATGTATAGCATATGGTGATTCCCACGCAAGAGATGTTTGCTATGCATGAAAGAGCCTCCATGAAATTACCAGTACACTGATCAAAATAGTTTACATATTCTCATGAGTAGCGTACAGATGAACAAAAACAAAACAAACAAACAAAAAAAACCCACCTCAATGATACGGGCAGCTTCCATCATGACCCTTGCCCTCTCCATCCCAGACATTTTGCTCCAATGGCCAAATGCCGACTTGGCAGCCTTCACAGCCTGATCGACCTCTGCAGCACCACATGGCTCCAACTGGCACAAGACTCGCCCTGCAAAATGAAACATAATGGTGACAACAGTTAAGTACACAGCTTATATATAAAAACACGTTGCGTGTTTGTTTAGTTAGCACTAGTTCAGTGTGAGTCATCCTTCAATAAAGGACATTAAATCTAAGCCTGCAGGCTGCAGCACTCTGAATTTAGTGTGACATTTAAGCCACGGTTTTACTAAATGGATATACTATATATTGGTGAGCAATCATGCAAATGAGTGTGTTGCTGAAAAACAGCATGTGTGCACAGTTGACTTTCCTTGGATAAGTAAATAACCATGTAGAAAGACAACTAGAAGGTATTGAGAAAGCAAGAAAGGTAACCAGTAATACCTGGTGTTGTTCTCTCAGGCCAAAGATCACCAGACAGACGTCTCACACAGCAGTGACCAAAGTCCAGTTAAAAAACAATGATATAAAAAAATATATACTTTTTTATATCAAAAGGTTGTGCGGATTACCTGTTGCAGGTTCGTAAACATTTTCCTTGTTGGATTTCTCTTGGATCGTCCATCTCTTGCCAGCCCAGAAGTTCAGCGGGTCCGTGATGTCCACTGAGCCAGAGGACACGCGTCGTACCGCCGCAGCGAGGGGAGCAGCAGCGGGCCACCGCAGAGGCGCAGCGAGCCTCTGGAACATACTCAAACTGGCCCTGTTTCTCGAAGCTTAGCCGTAAAACTGTAAAAAATAAAATAAAATAACACCATACAACACCGTCACTTCATCGAAGCAAAAACCGTCAACATTAGAAAACGCCACAGAAGTTTCACTCAACTAGTTAGCTAAGTTCACGTACAGCAGGTGTACAAAACCGTTACACGCTAGCTTTGTTTTACCATTGTGTTTAAGTCTTGGCAAACTTACTTACACGCTGCTTTCCGCTTTCTGCAGTTAGTTAGTGCAGTTAGTGCAGTTAACGTTATTTTACTGAGGCTCAACCAGGAGGCGGGGAAAATAATGTACGCCAACGACCATGTATGGCAGCCATGGAGGCGTAACAGACGATTGGATACTTTCAATGTGATTTATAAAAAAGAAAATAATATTCACAATTTAAACACTGAATTGAACACCGACTGTAAGTGTATTACAATTAAAATACACTGAAACATACGTGTAAATAAATGATTTAAAATGAACTGTGTGTGACGCTGGTGTTGTGGGAGGAGCTCCGCCACGGTGATCTTCGGGCACTGCAGCTCTGACGACACATAGCAAGTATGGCCGGAGACAGTGAGGCACATCTAAGGGACCGTGGCGAGAACACCAACATTATTCGACAACCTTTCCTCATCGGTGTCTCCGGAGGCACCGCCAGCGGCAAGGTTGGCATCCCGACTAGCGAATGTGACGATTTTCGCGAATTGTCATGGTTCCATATTTAATTAAATCACGGCAGAGGGTCACTCGGTAGCCGGCTGCTGGTTGACCGCGTGGCTTCAGCTTCTCAACGTTGAGGCTTGATTGACAGCTCTATGATCTGTTTAACCATCCAGCTTTTCTCAAGCACCGGTTTAGCTTAGCACACTTATCTAGCACCTGCTATACTGTACGCTGTGTTTGTTCAAAATCATCTTTCCCCTTTGCACGGGATGGCGGTCCTTAGCAGGACAGACTAACTTTAGACTACGTGGGGATCACTGATGTTAGCTTACTTTAGCCGCTTTGCTAAATTCCATCACATGCTTAGTGTCGGGTGCGGTGGAGAGACAATGACTGCTGTCTTTAGGCTATCTGAACTCTGTTTGTAAACAATAACCGCATTTCTTTCCTATCGAGAGAACCTGTATGACAAGACTGGCGATATACTTGGTCCGACACATTCCCCTTGTGTAGCGTCAAACGCATTTTGCTCCTCACTGACCTGGGGAAACCGCTATCATGAAATGCCGTTAACCTAGATGTTGGTGTAATGAGTTATAGCCACACGCGCCAGCCGGAGAACAGCAGCGCGGAGGCTTTCTCTAAAGCCATCGCGCCCACGGCCCTTTGTTCTGTACAGGTAACGTTTCAAAATAAAATATCCGACTCTGACCAGGTTCGTCTCTGTAATAAAACGTACAATGAGCCGAGATGGAATTGAACAGAAACCGAGTTTTTATTTTAACGAGCCGCTAGTTACATTTATAGCCTTCTTGAATTGCATTGTGCCGTAACTTGCGTGGGTCCGTGGGCAGAGCTAAAGTAACAGCGGCCCTTTTCCACGTCCCAGTGACACGACACACAGAGGTGGATATTTCCGAAGACGTCATTCGATGTCTTTAGTTATGAACTGGGTTTTTTCCCCTCGACTTGCTTGTGGTGCCAAAACCACACCTCCTGTGAAGCAGGCACACGAGCCGAACCGATGAGCTCGCTCCAGTGGGCGCCGCGGCCGCTTTTAAGATCAAAGCGTGGAACACGTTGACTTTTCCTCTTTGTGTTTATGTTTCCGGCTTCGCTTAAAGGACACTTGTAGTGTAGGTAGATAACAGACTTACGCATGAGGGCGAATACTCGTCTGTCTAGTTTTATTCCCACTTGCCCCTCCTCCTAACTTTGTCCCAGATATCAGCTCGCTGGCACGGGGCCAGTGTTTTGCTCCCTGACAACCCCTCACAAGGGACTGGATGAAGGGTTGTTGGTAGTCTTGACGCCAGACTAGGCCAAGTTTAATCACCAAGTTGACTGCTCGTGGGTTGGATGATGTAATTTTAGCCTCCTTGCCTGAAAGCCCCCTACTCAGTGTAGCAGCAATGCAGATTGTTTTGGATTTTCATGGGCCCCACTGCTTAGATTAAAAGGTAGATTTGGCCCTTTTAACACAAACACTTATTTTCTCAGTAAAGCAAAAAAAAGAAACATTTCAGCATCCATTAACCCATCGATTCTTTTTAGTAAACTAATATTCGACCGGTCATCTTATAGATTGAGCATTAAAATCCCATTGGATGGTGCTGTAGATTTCCTAGTTACAGTGTCAGTGTGGGCTGGACCTTTTTTTTAATTTTTAATAGATGTGTTCAAAGGCAGGTCCTTTTGTCTGAAATTGCATTTTCATACAACCTTCCAGCTTGCGAGTGGGGTTGTCCAAATTCATTGTAGCACAATTTCACGCACACAAAGGCGACAGAGCCTCAGGCCGCTGGAGAGCGCACCGTCAGCACTGGGTATGAGATTCATTTAGGTGGGAAGGTCAGTGGGGGCAAACATGGTGGGCCGCTGTGCAGTTCACCTGTGATTGTGTTTGCTGACCTCTTACAGGGCTGCAGATTACCCATCCACCTCTATTGATGGATAAATATGACTGAGTTTAACAAAAGTAACAATTCTGTTCTTTGTGGACTGAATTGAAAGCAGTTGTTACAGTGCCGTCACTCATATTTTGTTAATGCTCGATCACCCCGTTTTCTCACCAAGTGACCGTTTGTATGTTTCTGCAGTCGTCTGTATGTGAGAAGATCATGGAGCTGCTCGGCCAGAACAAGATCGATCACCACCAGCGGCAGGTGGCCATCCTCAGCCAGGACAGCTTCTACAAGGTGCTAACTCCAGAGCAGAAGGCGAAGGCGCTTAAAGGCCAGTTCAACTTTGATCACCCAGGTATGCAAATGCTTATGTGGTGGCACAGCTCACGCACCATGTGGGGTACAGCAGGCACATGCTTGCTACTCGTATCACCGGTTTTAGTAGCCTCAATAAAAGTATTATTTAAGCAAGCAAATAGTTTAAAACAGACCTGTGTTCAGCAGCATGCGTTGCTGCCACGTTCATTTATTCCAGTGTGTTTTTGGCAGACTCATAGAGTCCATTTTGGGTGTCTGACTTTGCCCCCTCTGGCTCCTGCTTCCTTTCTCAGCTGATTTTAAATCCCCACAGTCAGCAGGCCGTTCTCAGAGGCAGCTGCTCAGAGACCGAACCCAACACCTGCTACACGGAAGGGATTCCTGGGTTACCAAACGTGCAGTGTGGGGTTCCCACGTGTCCATGGGCGCACGCCATGCTGGTGAAACGGGGGTTTAATTATGACCTTATATGAAGACGACAACTGAGCAATTTGCCCCTTTTGTCCTCAGATGCCTTTGACAACGAGTTGATCATGCAAACACTAAGACTGATCCTGCAGGGGAAGACGGTCCAGATCCCAGTCTATGACTTTGTCAATCATTCCAGGTGAGCACCTCTTGTCTGTTGCACGTCACAGTTGCTGTTTAGCTTCAGAACAGACACTCGATGAACAATTACAAGTCACATTAAACAGGTTCCTCCTGGACAACACCAAGTCTGTCACGGGCGGAGGAGAAAACTCATTCGTGTGTGTTTTTCCAGGAAAGAGGAGTTTGTTACGGTGTATCCCGCCGATGTGGTCCTGTTTGAGGGCATCCTCATGTTCTACTCGCAGGAAATCAGAGACCTGTTCCAAATGAAGCTCTTTGTCGACACAGATCCAGACACACGGCTCTCGCGCCGAGGTGGGTCAACACCCACAGCCGCTGCGCTGTAACAGTTGTAGAGCAGGTCACCACCTATATTTTAGTTTAGCAATAAA
Organism: Nannoperca obscura; assembly: GCA_036024295.1. Taxonomy (NCBI): domain Eukaryota; kingdom Metazoa; phylum Chordata; class Actinopteri; order Centrarchiformes; family Percichthyidae; genus Nannoperca; species Nannoperca obscura. The sequence goes on along the minus strand of JAVQJL010030704.1, from coordinate 15,456 downwards.
CCAAAGTTGTCCTGTTGCTTAAAGGCACTAGTAGACTTGTTGCAGCAGGAACATTTTTATATTAGACGTCACCACTGAATACTATAGTGGGTTTTTGTATGTGTATATGTATTGTAGTCGTTTTGTTCAATGGCAAGTACTTATGTGTATCCTTTTTGCACTTACTCTGTTGCAGTTCTAAGAGACATCAGTGAGCGTGGCAGAGAGCTGGAGCAAGTGCTGGCTCAGTACATCACTTTTGTTAAACCAGCCTTTGAGGAGTTCTGTTTACCAGTAAGTGACAAGTCCTAACTCGCAATGTAATGTGTCGATCATGAGCATATCGTTCATTTGAACGGCTCTCTTGATATGAACTAGAAGGAGTAGTATGTGCATGCGCAACGATAATAATGCACTAGTTTGGTTTCTCCCACCTCACAGCTACACAGGCTCGGTATTGGACAGAAATACGTAGTTCCCCACTCGACTGGGTCTTGGTTTTCCAGTCTTTCGTTCATTTTACCCCCAACACATATGTTGCTTGTCATTACACTGTTTGTCCACCAGGGAGCACAGCTGAGATTTATTTCATTAACTCTAAAATGTCCCCACTCAATTTATATCTAGGTAGATTCTTGTAGTAATGAAAATGATTCTTATCAAATTTCTTTAGAGTTTGTTATTTTTATTCAAATCTATTGGTTATCGCTTTAGTCTAAACTCCCACGTATCTACACATCTGAGTGTTACCAGATGTACCAGTTACTTAAGCACTGACCTCCTCTTTATTTCCACTAGACAAAGAAGTATGCAGATGTGATTATTCCACGAGGAGCAGATAACCTTGGTAAGGATTATACTATGAAGACATTACATTCATTTGTGTTGGGTGTGAAGGCACAAGGCTTTGACGAGTGTGGAATAAATGGAGAAAGATCATGTCTCTGGTTCTGCTGCATCAGTGTTGATACCAACTTGCTGGACTACTACTTAATTTTTATTTAATTAATTTTTATTTTTTTTAAATCATCTGTCACCATCTCTCTCTCTCTGTTTCCTGCAGTGGCAATCAACTTGATAGTGCAGCACATCCAAGACATTCTGAACGGTGGCCTAAGCAAGCGTCACAACGGCTGCACGAACGGCCACACTGCTACTCCACGTCAGCGGCGGACCTCGGAGTCCAGCAGCCGGCCTCATTGACCTCGTCGCACCTCTCTTCACAGAGCGGAGAGGGGTGTCGGGGTTTGCGCTGTAAATAATGCCTGTTGGCATCACTGTATTTAAGAGCGGGGAGGGGAAAGAGATGCAAAAAAATTGAAATGCCTTTTATTATTATTATTGACTACTGTTATTAGTTACTTTCCTTGTAATTGTTGAACATAGTATTTAGCTTTTTGTCACGATGCTAAACGAGAAGCTATTCTTGTGGTGAGACCATGGGTTAAACAATTGACCCCGTGCTTTTCCTCCCAGATCGCATTTTGGTTTTTATGTATCCCCTGCTGCTCCATGGAAATTCATGCCGCTAATGAATAAAAAAGGGGAATCCTTTTACTTTTTTTTTTTTTGGTAATGTCTGATAAAACTTGAACCCCTAACAGCCGGGGGAGTCTGATAAAAGTTTGGGTGGGTTTAAAACAAAGAAAGATGTGGATTAGAAGACGAGCTGAAGAAACCAGGGTTGCACTCTGTATTTGTACTGACAATCTTGGGAGTGTTTCCTACCCCTTCTTTTCAGTGTTTGTTCCCTCATGTATTGTGGTGTAATGTTACACTAGAAGTCTGTTTACTACACAAAGTGTCCACTGCATTTATTCTGTATATGTCTGCAGCAGCAACACACATGTTTTTTCAGTACTGATGGTCACATGCAGAATAATGTGACTACCAGACAAAAGAAGCCAAAGGCTGGAAGGTTCAAATAAGTACTGTGTTAGCTCAGTCTAGTGTTGTGGGCATGGTTACATTCTTAGAATGTGTGGCCACTCCAATTAATGGCCTATTGATGACTGTCACAGTCAAAGGCCATTCATACAAATACTCTTGTGAATCAAAATGAAAGAATTCATCAGGTTGTTTCAGTTTGGATACATACGTTGCTTGTAATCTTCCCCAGGTTAGATGGTTTTGCTTGCATTCACATGACAGAATGAGCCCTGTTGAAGTAGAATGAAGATATGGCGTATATACTCAGGTTGATAATACGGTTTTGATTTAAAATGCCAGAAAGTGTGATATGGGTGTTCAATGCCACAGCAATATCCGTTTTCCCAGGTGTGTGGCAACCACCGAGACCCACCACAATGCCTCTGCAAAGTTGCCTCAGGATAACATGTACAGTAAGTATCCCCGAGAACCCAGTTTCCATTCTAATTTAAGGTTACAATAAAAAACACCAAAAAAACAATGAACCAGTTTTGTATTCCATGTGCTGTATTTGTTGTGTATAGTGCAATTGAATGAATGATTTGTACCATGAGATTTGTACCGTATGGGTGTTGGCGACTGAATGATGTCAATTGTTTAATGGTTATTAAACCAATGATGCCGAGTGTCCCAGTCTGACAAGTGTGATTATTTGGACGCAGGTTGTTAATGTTGTGATTTGATGAGAATTACATGCATGTGCGAATGTATCATGAGTGTATACGAACAAAGACGGCTTGTCACACTAAAATGTTGCATTGCGAGCCAGTAAGTAGGTCATTCATGTTGCTTTTGGTGTGTCCGCTAGAGGGAGCAGGTAACTGCTGTAGTTGTGCTGACGGACATGTGAACATTTAGATGCGTGTAATCGTCCTGAAAACTAAAAACGACTGTAATAGCTTACACACTACGCTTGGTTGTCAACATGGCAAGACATACTGAATGCGGTATGAAATCACCAATTTATGAACATATGTGTTGGAAGCATGATACACATATTCACATTTTCGTTTTCCAGCTACATTAAGACCAAATCAAAGCGGCGCTGCTCGATTTCTAAAACAAAACAGTCGTCAAAATGCTACTATTTTTTGCAATACTATGTCATGTAGCTGACACCACCAACAAAAGTAAACAAGTCCTTTAAGACTCAGAAAGCCAGAATTTACTAGGAGTACCTGAAGGAAGCACGAAAAGTCGTCAGAGGGGAAGCTTCAACATGGTGGTACGTGTCGGAGCAGCACGTTTCTGGTGTAAACAGTGAAGCAGTTTAGCTAATTTGGGCTGAATTAACTTCTCCTTTTGCATGACAGAAATTTGGGCTCCAGTTCAAAGCCACTTTGGAGAATATCACCAATGTGAGACCACTGGGCGACGACTTCCGCTGGTTTCTGAAGGTATGATGGCTGTCAAGCTAGCATGCTAGTTCACCTGTTTATTTGTGCATCATCTTATTTTCCTTTCTGTGTTCGATAATGGTTATCATTTCATTTTTATTAACAATTTTTATAATATATAATCGTTTCCCCCCCTGCCTATGTCGTGTCTCTCACTGTTTCTGTGTCTCTTCCCCTTATTTTAGCTGAAGTGTGGAAACTGTGGAGAGGTCCCAGATAAATGGCAGTATGTAACCCTGTTGGTAAGAACAACAATTATCTTGGCAAATGTTGTACATATTGTCTCACGCAGTATCCAACGTGTTTTTAAAAAACTGATTCCACAGGAGAGTGTGCCACTAAAAGGAGGAAGAGGCAGTGCCAGCATGGTGCAGAAGTGTAAACTTTGTGCCAGGGAAAATTCAATTGGTACGAGCTAGCATGCATCAGTTTGTCTTCATTTTCTGTGGTAAAAACTCTGGAAGTATAACATATCAGCTGTTTCCTTACAGACATCCTGGGAGACACGATCACACCTTATAATGTAAGCAAACATCCTGAACTTGTACAACAGACACACCATCAGTGTGCTTTCATGCAGCCTGACTATACTAATTCTATTTCAAATGCAACTGTATTGCACACAGCTACTCCCAGCATACACTGCAGCTTTAGACAAACACTGATGATTTAGATGCATTAAGCAACAGCAGAACATTGAGTGTTATAGTTTTTATAAGAACATTCTCAAATTAAAAGATTGATTTGCATTTCTTTTAAGGCCATCTTTAAACAATAGTCAGGTGCCCATATGAACAATGCCAGTGTGTGTGTGTCTCTAATAGTGCTGTATGTTTTGCTGGGTTTAAGGCCGAGAACAACGAGCGCTTCAAGACAATGGTGCAGTTTGAGTGTCGAGGTCTGGAGCCCGTTGACTTCCAACCACAAGTGAGAGTCTTTGAACAGTTATGAGTTTTACAGTGCACGTAGCACAGGCCTTTTTCACAGCAGGCATTTACTAATAACTTTACATGCTGGGTCTGTTCTATTCAGGTGTCCATGAGAGCGTGACCGTGAGCCAACATGCACAATACCAGGACTCTGAAATTGAAGCAGCTAAATGCAATTCAGGAATAAGTTTTATTATTTGCATCTGTGCTTTTCCTACTGTGACATGTCGAAATGTCTTCCTTGGAAAAAGGCCTAAATGTGTGTAATTTACAACCTTGTCATTGTTGACATTTGGCCACAATTATGTGTCTTTCATGTAGGTGTGCCCCTTTCACGGCTCTGGTATTAAGCATGCTGACTTACTGAACAATTATTGGCACACCGGAATATATCAATATCAATATATCTGTACTAGATATCTGTACTCCCTACCGAGTCAAAGTTTTGCTTTGGAAACGTGTATATTCCTCCTGAGTCAGACAGTTAAGGTCACTTAAGCCATGTAAAAAAGAAACATGTAACCCATGTAAAAACTGGATGTGATTCTTTTCCATTTCTTTCTACTTTTTTTCTAATCCACTCCAGGCTGGCTTTGCTGCACAAGGAGAAGAGTCTGGAACACAGTTTCTAGAAATTAACCTACAAGAAAAAGTAAGTGCAGTGGGTACAACTTGTCTCTGAGAGTACGTCGGTTTTTGTTTAGATTTAGCCTGTTAACAAATGTTAACTTTTAAGAGAATTATTTGAATTGAAATAGAATTTCAATCTTTGATACAGCACCATTTGATATCATTAATTTGTGTTGAGTGAGTGACATCCTGTAGTAATTTTGTTGCAGATTTTTTCATTCATACTTCTATTTCAGTAAGTGATTTACTGTCTTAACTTAAGTTTTCTGAAAATGACTTTCAACAAACCCTCGTTTTTTCATTTGTACTTAAATGTGCATTTCAGGACTGGACAGACTACGATGAGAAAGTCAGCGAGTCGGTGGGAATATACGAGGTCACACACCAGTTTATCAAGTGCTGATGTCATCATGTGATGAGTCCCAGAGATGGGTGAATGAACACTACAGCTGAACATCCTCGGGCCTCTTTTCTGACATCAAGGTTGCTTCAGATGCTGAGGTGGCGTGGTTTGGTTCATAATGAACATGAGCAGGTGTGGGTTACCGGTCACAGGTTGTCCATGCAAGTCTTGGATTAATGGACATTTTTAAGGCTTTTTTTTTCACTGCCTCAATAAAGTTGAATGGTGAAACTTCTGAGTAAAGCTTTTTCTTTGTACATTTGAGTGCCATTTTCAGTGGTCAGTAGGCATATATATGGAGCTATTTTTTGTGTCTTTTTTAAGCAGTCAAAACATGGTTTGAGAGAGAAACTTTCCACACTTTTGCTTGCAAACCCTAAAGTTTCACTTGCAAACCCACATTTTTTTTTCTTGTGAATCTAAAAGTTGTGCTTCCGGTTCCGCTGTATTCCGTGGGCGGGACCTACGCTAAAAGATGAATGACGCGTTTCTATTGGCCAGTTTTGATCGGAGTCCGCGTCTCAAAGACATGAGATGCTGCACAGCTTCAGTTGCTGTACGCTGGTCATACTGTAATAGGAGTTGTGATCGTGCAGTGCAAATCATAAATGTTATTAACAAGTGTTTTAAAACTTAAATAATTTTAGAGAACTGTTCTGTGACTGAATGCAGTCCACCAGCTGATGTGTGAGTCACGTGACGGAATGACAACCAAACACAACAGAGCGGAGAGGAGGAGCAAAGCCCGCGTGACGATGTCGAAGGAGCACCGTTTGCACTCAGACATGCTTTGATAAAACGATAGCAAGTACTGAACGTAGAGGAGAACAACTGAAATTAAAGTATCGATCTGTAGTATCTGAAGTATTGCCTCTGTCTGGCGCAGCTGCTGAAGAGAAGCGACCATGGCACCTGGAAAGAAGAACAGGGTGTTTGTCATCGGCGTGGGCATGACAAAGGTACTATTATCTTATTTATTGTCTCAGCCTGCAAGACGACAACAACGACTTGACAAGACTTGAGGCTAGCACAGTAGGTTACGCAGTGTAATAAACACGTTCTACTGAAAAACGTCAGCTTTCATACTTTAATGTTACAGCTAGCTAACAGTCTGTGGTGTTAAGAACTGACTGCCATTATTGGTCATATTGTGTCAATTAGCTCTTTATCCCAACTTACACTAGCTTACATGTAAATATTAGCTAGCTGAGTAAGCCCACACAAGGTAACATTGCTGCAGTGCATGTTTGTATTTTTGCTTTTAAAGTTGTCGGTTTTTGTGAGTGAGGTCTGGGTTGAATGTTTAAACGTACATTGGACCGTATCTCATGTCTCCCATGTCCACAGTTTGAGTCCATAGTTCATAGCCAACAGAGCTGCAAAATGGGTTATGGGTCACGATCACTCCAGCAGGCTGCTGGCATTATGAAGTGTGACTATAGAGCTGTTCAGCTGGTGTCAAGTCAAGTGAAGATGGAGAGCTTTGAGGCCTCTGTGTGTTGTTTCCTTTGCTCCTGTTGTTGTTTCATGAACTGAGATCATGCCAGTTTAGTTTAGATTTAAAAGAATGTGTTTAAGCGGAATAATGCTGTCATTATGTAACAGTGATCTGTGTTATTGTACAAGCCTGATGCCCTTGTCACCCTCAAGACTGAATAGCATACAGACAATATTTATACATAAATGAGGTTCATCTCCAGTCACCACCTCCAGTCCTACACGCGTTGCCCAACGCATGAATGTTTGGCATTTTTTCATTATTTTTGCCTGGTAAGATGATTAGAGTGATTCATTGCCTATCAAAAAGTTATTTTCCTGTCAGTCGACTAATTGTTTCAGCACTTTTTGCAAGTTCATCACTTGCACTTTATCAGTTCAGCTGTCTTATCAGGACAGCTCGATTAGAGTGACTCTACCTGTCATTTAAGTTTCATCTTATGTAATGGTTATGGTGACAATAAATGTTGAACAGATGTGCATGCTTGTGTTGAGTCTCACCGTCGTCTCTCACACTTTTCTGTATTTTTGCTGCAGTTTGACAAACCTGGAGCCCGAGGTGACTATGATTACCCTGATATGGCCAAGGAAGCAGGTGCTTATCTTTACGGAATATGGACATCACTCAGTCACTCAAAAGATACCATATCTGAATATCTGTAGGACGGAGCTTGTTGTATAACATGTAACAAAGTGTTTTATTACTGTGTTATAGGTGAAAGGGCTCTAGAAGATGCAGGAATCCCATATTCTGCCATTGAACAAGCCTGTGTAGGATATGTCTATGGTAAGACCTTGTTGTTGAGTCTCCACTAAAATAGTGAATAGTTCCAACTTTTATATTCTTATGTACATATAGTTTATGCTCTCATGGCACTCTTGTAACATCCTATATACTATGTCCTCTTTAAACATGCGTTTTAATAAGTAAAATGCTTTTGTTCATGAAAGAAAAACGCAGTGTCTCTCATTTTGTAAAAAAAGTGAAAAAGATTAAGAATAACATAATATCCCCTCACCTGAATCCCTCAGGGGACTCCACATGTGGGCAGAGGGCCATTTACCACAGCCTGGGCCTGACCGGGATCCCCATCATCAACGTGAACAACAACTGCTCCACAGGCTCCACTGCTATCTTCATGGCACGGCAGATGGTTCAAGGAGGTGAGTCAAGCAGGACGCTTCGATTGTGATAAAAATCTACATTTTTTTTATAGGAGGCCGTAAAAAGCGTGTAGAATGCGCTGTAACAGGTGGTTTCAGTGGATTTCAATAATGACATAAAGCATAGGACAATGATATTTTCACCTTAGAAAAAGGAATGTCCATAGAAACGTCTGCCTCATAATCCATGATCTGGTATTTACCTGAAACAGTTAAAGCCACTCTCCGAGCACTTCTTGCCTCTTTCTGCAGGTCTTGCGGACTGTGTGCTTGCCCTCGGATTTGAGAGGATGGAGAGGGGCTCTTTGTCCTCAAAGGTATTAAACTATTTGTTGTGTGTTGTTGAACTGGATGTAGAGGAAGGTGGTCAACATAACGCTTCACAATACCTTGCAATCCCCCATGCGTGTGCTGTTGTTATTGTATCCACCTCCTTTAGCAACGAGCTGGTTGTCCACACTCATCCTCTGCCCCTGTATAAAACACAGGGACACAGCACATTGATAAACATAAAAAATGTGCCTGCACCCTGGACATGATGCAATAATGAACCTCTGCTTTCTTGTACTACTTTTCATTAGCTGATTCTTACTTTTGAGGGTATTCTTATTATGGGGGGGAAGAACGTCAAACACAAAGAGGCAGAGCAGTTTGTCAAAATTAATTTCTTTCTCTGATTTTCACTTCTAGCCAAAACATAAGAAATATAGAAATATACTAGTATCTATGGTCAACAAAACAGGCATTACTGTATCATAAAACAATACAGATGTAGAAGCTCCCTCCAGATGTTTGTGGTGTGTTTGGTTTCGGAAACATTTTGGAAATCCCAGCTTTTTGTGTGTAAAAAAGCTGGGACTGTCCTATCATTCTCTGCTTAAGTCTTTTTTAATAGGTGAAAAAAATCAATTAAAATGTTATTTAAAAAAAACTAAATAAAAAACCCAACCTGTTTCTAGTTCATGGACAGGACCAACCCTATGGACAAGCACATGGAGGTGATGATCAGCCGCTACGGGATGGTGGCAGCTCCAGCAGCTGCGCAGATGTTCGGGAACGCTGGCAGGGAGCACATGGAGAAATACGGTGCGTGCTGCATGTGAAAGGGATGGTTGCGTGAACTCATTTGGATTGAGTTCATGGTTTTACTACATCATATACAGTAAATGTTTGTGTCGATGTTTGAATGTCTTCCAGGCACAAAACCGGAACACTTTGCCAAAATCGCCTGGAAAAACCACAAGCATTCTACCAACAACCCGTAAGACACAGTTCAACTCTAAAAACAGATTATTGCTTCAAAATCTCCTTGAATACATTTTTTTATTCATGTTTGTGTGTATATATGTGCGCTCGCATTCATGCAGGTACTCCCAGTTCCAGGATCAGTACAGTTTGGAGCAGGTGATGGACTCCAGGAAGGTGTTTGACTTCCTCACTCTGCTGCAGTGTTGGTAAGTTGGGAAGGTCACTATTCCAGGACAGAGGCTAGCAAGTAGTAGTTCCTTTTTTTTATCCTGTTCCTAACCCTGCTCTTCTTCTCTCATCAGCCCTACGTCAGATGGTGCTGGAGCAGCCGTCTTGGCCAGCGAGGCCTTCGTCAGGAAACACCACCTGGAGAACCAGGCAGTGGAGATTGTGGCCCAAGAGATGGTGACTGACCTCGCCTCCACGTTTGAAGAAAACAGCTGCATCAAGATGGTAAGATAATATCTGGTGACAGACTGAATGCTGTGCTGATCGGCATCCACAGGCCTCCACAGATTAACATCCTCCAACAACAATGCTCTTTTATAACTTAGAAACATGTATGAATGTCAAAAACTCCAAACCGCAGAGAAACTAGACAAACTGAAAGAATGCGAAGTTGAGCGACGCCGAACCAAGAATGGCTAAAAAGAAGCACCTTCTTGAGCCTGAAAGCTTCTGAATCAGGTTAGAAGCATCCAGAGGAATAACTTAAGATCTTAAAAAGGAAACATAACAAGGGCTATACTGAATCATACATGACAAGACACAAATAAAGAAGGTATGACACAAGAGGGTCTTGCGTATATAAATCATAGAACAATAAAAGTAGGGTAAATATATTAAAGATCTTTATTGAAGATACAACTGTAAAAGGAAATGAGATAAAACAACATTATATAAAGATGACTTAAACATTTAAAGAAGAAATTTGAAAAATGAAGTTTTATAATAAAACCGAACTAAAAACTTGCGCAAACAAATGCGTGTTTATTCTTCTTGTAAAAGAAGACACAGTTGGGGCAGACCTGAGCTCCTGAGGAAGAGAATCCCATAAAAGTAGGACCATAATGACTGAAGGCACCACAGGCAGCTTAAGAATGTATTCTATTGATAATGAGGAGACCATTGCTAGATTATCTAAGGGACCTGTTCGGTGTATATTCCGTTCGCATGTCAGACAGCCTCAAGTGTTTCTGATGTATTGGGACCTGAACGAGAATTCATTATGATACATTTGTTTCCTTACATGAGTTCCTAAACGTGCTTCTTTTTGGTTTTCTGTGCAGGTGGGATATGACATGTCTCGGTTGGCAGCCAAAAAGTGTTACGAAGCTGCGGGTCTGAAGCCCGGTGACGTCGATGTGGTCGAGCTGCACGACTGCTTCTCACCCAATGAGCTCATCACTTACGAGGCTCTGGGGTTGTGTCCAGAAGGTTAGACTGCGGCTCTTAAATTCCCGATTTATCCCCAAGCTATTTGAAATCTTTTGGAGGATTAGAGCAGGGCGTTTTGCCACTGTCCTTCTTCCCCCTGAATTTAAGTTTCTACTTTCAGAAGAGCACATAGGCATGAAAGTGCTCCTACACAGAGCCAGGTATGCTGAGCTTAGTGTTGTGTAGAGCAGCCTCCAGTTTCAGGCTGCACGTTGTGTCAGTGCTGGATTCTGCAAAATCTCTCATATTGTGTGATCAGCACACCAAATGAGTGATCACAGCTAGATCCTTACAGAAAGTTGGCTTCTGCTACACAGAAGTACCCATCCATATCAGTGTTCCCCTCTGATGCTGCAATGTCAGAGTGACAGTTGCAAATATATCCACTGTGGAAAAAATTGTCAAAAGCTTCGTTGTCTGAGATGGAAAATGCTGACTTGGTGTATGAATGACTGAAACTGTAATACTTTTACACTTAAATGAGTTTAAGTTGATTCTGTCAGACAGGAAGAAAATGTTGTCTCATATTATTATTAATTTCTTGGTTGGGGTCTAGAGATATATGTACTTTTCAGAGTTGCATTTTACACCACGACATACACCAGATCAACTTTCTCTTCTTCATATATTCTTATTTGTAGGAACTCCTTTATTATTTGTTTCCCTTTCTCACATTTTCCATGTCAAATATACATATACAAATATAATGTTTTGAAATAGTTTGCTTTCATCTTCTTTTTTTTTGTGATTGACATATTGAGTTTTAGAAAGATGCATACAGAATATAGACACAAACAAGGGGAAAAGGACAATATATTGTACTTAAAACAGAGCACTATAGCACTAAGTCGTAATACAGGAAAATACAAAAGTAAAATACAAGTGATATAAGAGTAGAAAATAGGCTGTGTTGCAATTGGGGCCAAGTGAGCAAATACATGGGTGTGTGTGTTTGTGTGTACATGGAAGAGATCTAAGCCATGGGTTTGCTTTTAAGGGGCATTAATGTAGTGAAGACACCTTTTTATTAAAAAACCTTATAACCCCTATTTCAAGTAACAGCAGGATACCTGTTCAAATGCCACCACCCTAGTAAACAAATGATGCCAGTCTGTCATTGACGGTGTGTGCGTTCGTCCTACCCAACATAATAACAGCCTGGACCCATTCAGTACACATGGAAGGAACAGTATCTTTCAGAGTGGACGTGTCCCCCAATAGAAAATAAACAAATACAAAAGGGGACTTCCTTTAATTGATGCTTTTTTAAATCCCTTCTAGTGCTTAGTTAATAACATGCATGTACAGATGATATTATTTTAACATGTAATGATAATATACTGTAGATTTAACTCTGAACTGTTTTGTGACCTCCTTGTGTGTTTCACATCCTCTGCAGGTAAAGCTGGAGAGCTGATTGACAGAGGGGACAACACATACGGAGGCAAGTTTGTGGTCAACCCCAGTGGTGGTCTCATCTCTAAAGGACATCCTCTGGGCGCCACAGGTAGGCCCAGCCTCTCTCTGACTCTTGATTAAAACCACTTGTCTTATACTGTGCTGCATAGTCCAGTATGGTAAAGCAGTGAAAAAAACTGATCAGGGTCAAAAAACATTTGCAGCTAATGTTTATTTTTAGCTTGTTTGGGGCAGCAGATGAATGGGACCTTCCTGCACCGTACAGATGATATAAACAGTTTTGTTTATTGCAACAGGCGTGTCTGTTCAAACTTTGTCAGACAGTTCCCCCAGTGGCCACCAGGTGGCATGTGTCTCATGGTGACGGCCACCTGGATGAGCGATCAGAAGCCTGAATGTGAGAGGACAGCCTGTAATCTCTCCACATGTTGAGGGAGACTGAGTAAACCATGCAGCTGACTCACCGGGCCCTCATCATCTTCCTGGCAGATCTAATATTTTTCACAATCATAATGACTTAATGACACACACCCACTCACACACATCCTGATGGGGATAACAAGGTGAACAGTTTTCCTTTTTCTTTTTCATACACGACAGTCTCAACCATCGCTGCCTCTGCCGCAGTATTTTTGCAACTATTTTCTCCATCTATGTCAGCAATACTCCCCCGGTCTCCTGGGTCACTCCCAGTATGGAGTGCCCCGGTCAAGATAAGCTGTCTGATCCGAGGTGTTGCTCCTAATCGTGAGCTCTGACGTCTTCCCTCTGGAGCACTGCGTGCAAAGGTACTGGCGGCTAATTGCCTGACCCCGTGCAGGGACCCCCCTCGCAGGATATACCGGAGCCCACCTCAGGAGAGGGTGGTTTTTACACAGTCAAATGACTTTCAGGGACCTCAAAGCCTCGCCGATGCGGAGCTCGACGTATGTGGTGAATAAACGGGCGTCTTTACCCTTCAGAAATGAAAAGGCTGAAAAGGCCTGCTGGACAATACTGCACTCACAAACAAGTCCCTGTAGAGACGATTAGGAGAGTACTGCAGAATGTGAACGACGCACCATGAAGAGGTCTTTAGCCGTAAGTCCTGTAGCTTATTGGGATAATGGAGAAGTGCAAAAGCTCATTAAGCAGATGGGATGAAATACTTAGCTGTAACGCTAGTGCAGGAGTTGTCCCTGGCGAGATTAGGGAGTGAGTTGTCAGATTAGGAGGCAACTTGTCACCCCTCTCAGTAAGGATATTGTGTTCTAATACTTGCACAATGCTTTACAACGGGATTGTTTTGCAAGTTGAATACTGAACCAGGATTGGCTTCCAAACTCTTTGTGATGTCACAAGTCATGCTCGCAGGCCCGCCCCTGAAAATGAGATTTACAATGAGCAGATCAATGAATCAAGAATCAATGAATTCCCAAAAGGTCAAATAGCCAGTCTGTCTCGGGGTCAAACAATCACACACACACACACACACACACACACACACACACACACACACACACACACACACACACAGAGACACCACTGTCTCATTCTCCTCCTACTTGTGCTCTCTCAGGTTTGGCTCAGTGTGCAGAGCTGTGCTGGCAGCTCCGAGGGCAGGCCGGCAGGAGGCAGGTCCCGGGGGCAAAAGTGGCCTTGCAGCACAACATTGGCTTGGGAGGAGCTGTGGTCGTGGCTCTCTACAGGATGGGATTCCCTCTGGAGGCCAGGTGAGGAAATAGCCACTGACAATCTGTTATCAGTTCAGTTAGATACTTTATGTAGCATTATATTTTGTGATTTAAGTGATACAGAATAGAAACAGAAACAGATATCATATGACTTATTCCTCTTGTGTATTTGTCAGCGAACCTGCAAGCGAACCTGCAAAAATGTAACTGTTAGAGCTCTATTATTCAACCTGTCTGTCAGTACGTCTTTGTGCTGAAGAGAAATATGGTAATCATAAATTCTAAGAAAGCTTTTCTGTCCTATTCTGTACTAATACTTGCAGTTCTGTGCCCTGTGTTGACTCACATTGTGCCTTCCATTATTACAATCTTGCTACTGTAGATCCCGTACATTGCTTTATCCACATCTCGAAATACTAGAATTTTTTACAGCCTCACATGGTTCTGAATTAAGGTGAAACTTCAGATGGGTAAAGTCATTTTTTCACACAGTGTGTGTACTTTTTATGTTTTTTCTGCTTCCCACAGGTCCCTCATAGCTGCAGTTCCCACCAGCTCAGGTAGCGGTCTTGAGGGCTTTAAAGCGTACCCTGTCTTCAAAGAGATCGAAAATCATCTGCGTCAGGTATTGCAGCATGCGGTCGCCAATAAAGGTTCCCCTCGTACCTTACTCTAGTTAATCTGTATTAGGTCCTATGGAATCAGTACGGTTGCATCCAATGAAAAGCCTCCATTGTTTAGATTTTCTTGCTTTCAGTCTACTGATTGTTCCATGTTATGCAAATGTAACCATGTGACGGTGGCTGACACCTCGGGTGTTTGTGAAGAGGAGAGACCCTTTGTGCAGTAATGGTATATGGGAGTGGTGCGTAGGGCGCTGAAATGCCTGGCAGGATCATACACATGTGGACTCCACATATTGTGGAGTATATATTCTTACTGAATTGAGCTCTTTCCAGCCCCTGCCAACGTCATGTTATTGGAATTATAGGAATCTGCTGCTCTTAACCCTCGCAGGAAACTTGAGATTTGATTGGTGGTTGCAGGTTTCTCAAGCTCAGACATGGTTTGGTGACTTGTGTCCACAGAAAATTGCAGGTTTTGGGTGGTTATGGTAAGATAATGGTCAGGTATTGACTGACCTAACACTCACTGTAGACACATATCTGAATGCAGTCACCTGGAGGGAAATAGGGTGCTGAGATGCTGTTAGAGCTGCAATTGACGGGGTGAAATTGACTTACACCCTGAAGTGAAATGTCGGTGATACAAGAGATAATATGAACAGGGTTGTAAACATGAGCTGCAGGGCTAGCCAGCCCACAAGTTGAGAAGTGTACGCCATGCTATTTTCCTTTCAAAACATGGCCAGAAATCCCAGCATGCAATATTGCTGAGAATAAATTTGACTCTACAAGTCATGTTCAGAAAGTCTAGAAGGGACTACAAAGATAAAACTAGAAAATACAACCAAGACCAGCAGGGCCGAGAGGGCAGATGACAACTGAGTGAGTATTTTAGTCACCTAACGTATGTTTTGCTTGTCTGGTCCCACAGGCTGGGGCGGTGTTGGACTAATGTTGTAACATAGAGGGACAGTCAGGAAAAAACGTGTAAACGTGAAGCCTCTTTTGAATCAGAATCAGAATCAGAAATACTTTAATAATCCCAGAAGGGAAATTGCTTTTTGATACAGTTACAATGCTCAATAAAGTTATTGAAAAAAGAATAATAAACAGTAGAAAATAGAG